>NCKU01000151.1:0-58656 GCA_003675995.1 Dinothrombium tinctorium
GGACATGTTGTGAGCAATTTTATTTCAACAGATTCATTATTGCTCAGAAAATGTTTTGCCGCCATGCATATCGTTTGCTCGCGGTTCGAACGTTCATCAGCAAATGGAACACAGTGTTTCTTGCTTTCTTATCGCATTTAAAAGCGATTGCAGGCAGTTGAAGTTCAACGCAAAGTGAAATGCACATTTTGTTTATAAAAGAATTCACAAATTTTTTCAAAACTCACTTTACAAATGTGAAATTAACGCGTGCAAATAAGTGATTTCAGTGTGAATTGTTTCGTTTTGTAAAGATCATGAGTTAACGACCGTTCTGAACAATCATCAACCCTTTTCATTCAATTTCGTCGTTTTTCGACTTCATCAACGGTAAGTTAAGGAATTATTTGCATTTTAAACAGTCATCGCTTTTAATGTTGCTTATTCATAAAACAAGGTTTTATTTTAAATTGAGAAACGCATCTTCAGCTTGCGTCTATTCATAAATTATCGTTAGGAGAAACATTTTTTCCAAAACTGTATTTTACATTTCATTGAAATTCATTTGTATCAATCAGAGTTCAATAATTTTAGTTTGATGTCATGTCTCCGAGATCTAAGTGCAAATCAGATAATTAAAAATTTTCTGGAAATCTTTCTACTTTTTAGCGTTCGCCATCAATTTCTACTCTTGATAGTTTATGAAATATTTAAAAGATTAACGCTAGCCTTTCTATGTCTGTAGCGATTTTCGAAAAAAATCAATTAAAACTTAACTTTTGAATCAGGCCAGAGAGCAAAAACCAATGGAGCATTTTTAAATGTCGACTAATTTTTATAAGAGACAAGCTTTTATAATATATTTTGAGCATAAAATTAATCTAAACGTAAAAGTTGGATATTATATCGGCTTCTTTTCCAAATTTAAATAACATCGATTACTAAAAAGTTTGGATTATGGCTAGAAAAATTAATCCACTGTTATTCCTGATTTAACCTAAAGTAAAAATCAATTGCATTTATAGTTCTAACAAATCATGCATCGAAAAAAGTTAGATTGACCTCCTTTTATAATTTTGCGCATAGAATTCCATGTGATTTTTTCAAGCCATTTTGTCATATGCCAGTTGCTAATTTTTTGTAAATCGGGTTACCTGCAAATATAAAAGTGTATCTAAATGTAAAATTCAGAGGCTAACATAAAGATCTATGTCTTATCCATATAAATAAAGCGGTTTTGGGAAAGTGCTGATATGATACAGAGCTATGTGTCCGGCAGTGTGTGTCATTTTATTTCCTGAGCGACTCTACATTTCGCCATAAGTCGATAAGATTACTTGAGGTTTCGTTTTCCGCGGCGTGAGCTTTAGGCGATGAGATGGTAAAGCTTTTTTGCTATTTTTCATGGTTATTCGAAAAAGTGTCTGCCGCTTGAAGTTGCGATTAATTGCTTTAAAAGATGCAAATAAAAATGAAAGTGATGCAGATGCTTTTCGCAAAGAAAATCGAATGTGCAATCCGAACAATGTTAAAAATCAAAGTCTGGCTGCGTTTTTTATTTTTTCAGTTACGGATCACATTCTTTAACGCTCATTTAATGAGAAGTTTCGCGTCTATGTTATTCGCCGCTTCAATGCGATTTTGAAGCATTTCTCGAATCAATGAAATTTAACGAAAAGAAAAAGCAAAGCAGTTAGAAATTGGAAGAAAAAGCGAAAATGTTTTAATGATCAATTACAATTCAACTTATTTTACTCAATTCTCGACAGAAGCGAGATCGAGTGAAAAAGCGTTCACAGTGCTATACAAATGGTCCTGCAAAAGTTGGGCGAATATTACGCTAAAAGTTTTGCTACTTTATTGTTGTTGTTGTTTTTCGAAGCTACATTGCTGCACTAATGGATGCATTTGCAGTTAATAAGTCGACTACAAAAATGAATATAAATGAGTTTCTACGCTCGCTCGCTTTTACACCTATTATTCTCAATCTAAAATAAAAGCATTGATTGCAAATAAAAAGTATTCCGAATTCTTTGCTAATGCACTTCGAACTGACTTTCTCGCGGATTTCTTTCCTTTTTAAGCTTTTTAAGATTTGCGAAAAAGCAAACTTCGACGCTTTTTATTTTGTTTTGTTTCTCACTCTAACTGACTGCGAGATTCTAATTGCTATTTTCCATTTTAAGTAAATTGCCAAACTAAAGAATTTGTTTTTTGCACGCATTCAAAAAAGCTTTTAATGACACTCTATGAAACAACATATTCCTTATTAATTCATTTTTTTCGCCAAAAATTTCTCTTACGCCTTCATTTTTACACAAAATTAACTTTTTATGCATTTTGACAAATTTGTAATTATATTATGTAAGCGGAATACGCGTTAAATAAAAATGTACACTTGCGACCATCAATTTATGCCATAAAATAGATTAAATTTGCGATTTTATACGCGTAAAGCAGTGTGTAACTGTTTGCATTACTTTTCTTCGGCTTGATCAGAGTTTGTGAATAATGAACTGCTTCTTCTTGAAAAGTCTTTTTTTTAAACCAAAATCTAACTTAATGACCGTAGAAAAAAAATCATTTACTGTCTAACTTAGAGAAGTAATTAGTGAAGCGACAAATTAAAGCACTAATCAGTATTTTTAACGGTAACAAGTGTAAGAAATTTAACCGCGCGCGCATTTAAATCGCAAATATCTTAAGTCGTGGTTAACTGTCACGTTCAATTGTAATGCTTTGCATAATTAAAATTTATTTTCATTTGAGTAGCGCTCTTTCCTTTTTCGTTTCTGATCATTTGAATCGAGAAGCAAAGCGAACAATGGCCGCATTGAAAAAAAGAACACATAATTTACTAATTAATTTTCAGAATCGAGCGCTTTTTTAAGCATATAAAGCAAATGAGCTTTTTGTTTCTTGTTTTCAATTCTCGTTTCTGTCATTTGCAGCGCTACCATTCGAGTGATGCATAACTCGAAGTACTTTGCTCTTCGTTCGCTTTAATTCAACACTAAATTAAACCGTTATTATTGGCAAACAAAAAGGAGGGCAATTGTCATTATCATTTGCTCTTTATTTTCCGATTCAATGTTTTTTCGCTCTTTTTCAAAAGATTTTCTTTACTTTTTGGCTTCTTTTTTTCAACAGTCGTTCGAAACTGACATCAAGCAACCATTGCTTGATTAAATCAATCATTGAATCTATTCTGAAACAAATTAGATTTATATGTAATTTATTTGGGAGTTCAGTGGTTTCTAACAAAAGCGAATTTCACCGAAGAGCGTATATAAAAACTCAATGTGTTGAGAAATGAGAAATAAAATTCAACTTGTTATATTGAGCTTACGATTTATAATAAGAAATTCTTATGCAACACTTGTATCATTCGAGTGAAAACTCTGTAACTCCGTAAATCATTTGCAAAGGATTATTATGCTTGCAGTTTCCATTTAAAATAATCTTCTTCCATGCTTTTTTCGATTCACTTATTGAAATATTTCTATCGCATGAGACATTTTTAAAAAACTCTAAAAGTGAGAAAAAAAAAACAAAGAAAAATTGTTCTTTGTGATTTTTTAATGTTCATGCTTTCTGTAAATCATATTTTAATCTGATGTATTTTAAAAAATTTTGGTCGTATTAACCAATTTTAATAAAAAAGCTTTTAGAATTTAGTGATGCAGAATATTTTCACTTTTTGATAAAATACGAGTTGAAATTTTTTCATTTTAATTATTGTGCATCGACGTTAAATTTAGACTTTTTTCCATTTTTCATATGTTTTTAGAAAGTTAAAAAGCCGAAAAATAAAAGCAATCGATCAAAAAAGCTGAAGGCAGCTGAATAGCCCAAATTTGCTGAAAATTTTCTTTAAAATGATTTTTTATCAATTAAACTAAACGAAGATATACTCGATAGTTTGAATAAGCTTTGTTTGCTAAATAAAGTGAAGAAAAAAAGTCAGGCAGAAGTTAACTAGCAATAATTGCGAACGCATTATACACAAATTAACTCTGAAGCATTCAGCAAAAATTGCAAAAGCACTAAATTGCAGTACACTCATTGTTTGGTGACATAATCAAACTTTAAATTAAGCAAAGCGAAATTAATCGCGTAATTGACGAAGGAAAGTTTGCCGAACGTTTCCGATGCTCGAGTTCGCGAATGCGCACAATTCTGTTCATTTCGCGCGACTTCTCAATGTTGCATAGATTTCTGCAGAGTCCGCTATCGTTTTACTACTCCGACACTCTTCACTTTCGTTTCAATAGCACACCACCGTTAAGCACATGCTTTTGATCGTCGCTCGACTCTACACCTCTATACATCTTCGCCTTTCGATTGTGTTTTATCTTTTTTGACTTTCGACGAAACCAAGCGAACGAGAGAAAGAAACGAAACATGCGATTTTGCTCGGCTAACTGTGAAAAGAGTGCAAACTTTTGTGTCGCTTCTTTCGCTTCATTGTTGTGCGCGAAAAAAATGCAAAAGTTTCGCCGATAATCGCGTTTCTGTTTACCGTTTTCACTTACACATATCGACGGTGCTTTTAGCTTTGCAATTAAATTAACTTTATTTTCCCGAAAAGTAAAAAATAATTTCGAATCGATCGATGAAATGATAATTATTCGCGGCCGCTAGTTATTTCGACTCGAACTAAAAGCAAAATTGAGCAGAAAACAAAGAAAAGCGAAAAACTAAAATGAATACTTCGCTTTCAACGCTATTCTTCTCGCTGGTATTTATGTTGCAAATATTCGGTAAGCCTTCGCTTTTGAAAATGAATTCTTTTCTTCCGTCGTTAGCTTATAATCCAATTTGGTAAACACACACACATCGAGTGGATTTAAATGAATCCAATTTCCCGTTTTTTTTCGAGTAACGAGGCTCCGTTCATTCAAATTTCATTGTAAAAACTTCGCGATTTTTTAAGCGTTTAAAGAGAATCTTTAAAATTGCTGAAATTTCTCTTTCAAATCTTAGAAGTAATTCGGTTCAAAGTGAGCCATTAATTCGTGGAATTTCACTGAATGCTTGCGCAACACTATGTACTAAAAAGAAAACTCAGACTTTGTTTCTTTCTCTGTTTCAAAAAAAGAGTAAAAATACAACTTCGCAAGTCGAAAGCAATCATAGATTCAACTCAAGTTTTTTGCTGCTGTCCACAATGTTTGTAAACGCAATGAGCATAAAAAATAATTGACAGTGAAAGCAGTGTCCACACTTCAAACAGTCAAAAGCTTGCGCCGTTTTTCTCTCAGATAAATTGAATAAATTTTATCGAATAATCCTAATCAATTGCTTATCATTTATTGTTAGATAAACGCTTTGTGATAAAGTATTCAATTGTACGCATTTTTATTTTTATGTTTCTTTTCGGCTTTTCGTCATCGCCTCTTTTAATTTACATGTGAAAGACGCACAAATCTATAGAAGGAACAAGCATTGTTTGCAAGTGTTTAGTGAGCGTCAAAATGTAAAAGGAACAGTTTTTGAGGTTGAAAACAGTGTGTAACTTTGAAACAATAGTGTGCATAAAAGCGTGTAAGTGCGAGATGTATTTCGATTCTGAATTGAAAACAGGCGTCGAGTTTTATTTCTTTGCAGCATCAATGTTGTGTTCCGTTCGCAGCAATCATTGCCCAATGGATTTCCAATCATAATATCGAGCGATTTTGTTCTCGCGTTCGCCTTTTCTTTAAGTTTACTTTAGGCAATTGTTTTAACGATTCGCGCGACTTTAACACTTGATTGCGTGTGTACACCGAATTTTATTTTGGTTCACCGCTTTTGTTTCCCGCTGAATGTGTGCCGAAAGTCTGCACATTATATTACCTTTGCGCTTTTCGCCTGCAAAGCAGAGTAAGAAAGAAACTTCGCGACTGCTATTTGCAAATCGCAATTTACATAAATGCTTTATTGATTAAATGCAACTTCGGTTATTGCATTAGAGCAAACCTAATTATTTGCTCACTGTCTGAATAATTGTTTGGCCGTATTGTGTTTGCATTTTCGTTTCGATTGTAGATTTATTCCTCAAAAAACAGCGCAAATATTCCAACACTTAATCGAGTAAAAGAACATTTAATGAATAGCAATTGTTGCGAAGATAAATTTAGAGAATCTTTTTTCGAAAAGAATCTACGAGCGAGAAAATGGAGATACCATTGATCACAGATGTTGCATAATATCACGCGCTGCTCTCATCCTTCTCTGCCCCGAGTGGAGGAAGAGGAAAACGTTTGCTCACACAGGGAAAGAATACATTAGAGTGGCACAGTTTAGCTCTCTCATCTCTTCATATATGCATTTTGCGACCATTTTGCATCGCTTTATTGATTATTTTTGCACTTTTATTGAAACGCTAAAAACAAGCAACTCGGTTGCTTTGCATCACACTCCATTAAACTCTAGAAACACTTTAATTTGCCAGACACAATTGCGCAGCAAATTAAATTTTCTTCTTAAAAAAAGAAAAACGAAGCCAGAGTCTAATCGTATTAATCTCTGC
Organism: Dinothrombium tinctorium; assembly: GCA_003675995.1. NCBI lineage: Eukaryota > Metazoa > Arthropoda > Arachnida > Trombidiformes > Trombidiidae > Dinothrombium > Dinothrombium tinctorium. The sequence goes on from NCKU01000151.1 coordinate 6,494, forward strand.
CTGATCTGGCCAATCCAAAAACTAAACACACGTAGCGATTAGTTCGCTAGAATGAGTTCTCAAACAAAATTTCATGTTTGAATTAAATTTTTTATCGTCTCTGCTCCACAAGTTCGATTATTGTCCGCATTCGTTTATTGGTAAGGTCTGCAAAGTGTATCGTTGCACTCGCTCAGTAAAGCGATACGAAGCCGACTTCTTCCCGCCTCATTTGCACTAAATTCTAAGCGCTGAATGCGAATGTTGTCATCTTTTACACTCCTCTTTTCAAAAGCAACTGCAAAGTTTAGACGGAAGCTTTTATGCGTTGCTTTCATTGATGAGAACAGTCTGAAAACACTTTCGCTTTCGACTGAGCCGTTTTTTTACTCTACTCTAAACTCTGCAAATCGCAATAAAGCGCGCAAATAATTGTATGAATGCATCGACGTACAAAATGAATAAAATGCATGAAATATTCGAGTGTACATTAACTATCGTATAGAAATTAATCCCAAAGCGTAATTTATGATTGGGCGTCGCTTCGAGCACTGTTCGCCGAACTTTGCATTAAACGAAGTATCATTTTGTGAATTATGTACATTTCTTCGCATTTCACGAATCAATCAAAATGTATGAAGCGAATGAAGAGAGCCTTTTTTGACTTTTCATTGCTTTCGTTTGTTGCTCATCGCAAATAGTCTCATAATTGACGAGAATTGAATTTTAAAAGTCACTTTGAAAACTTCGTTGGATGAATGTCGTTCGCAAGTAACGAACGCGTTCAAAAGCAAGTTTTCAAATAATTGCATTCACTTCAATTATGTAGCATCAACAAATTGATTTCAGCGAATATTCTGCTCGCAAAGAGCCTCCAGAAAGAAAGCAATTCGCTAATATTTCAAAATGCACTTGCACTCTTCTATTTTTCTATGTGAATTATTTTGAATTTCTACTCTCAGCATTTCAAAAATAATCATGATACTTAATTGGATTCACAATAGCAAAGATACGCGGAGGACTGCTAATATATTTACGCTACGCATAGAATACACGCTGTATTCTATCAATTTAATTATTCACACTTTCAGCAGCAAATCTAATAAGCATTAAAACTCGAACACTTCTAATGTACTCGGAATTGAAACGCTGACAGCAAATTTTAAGCAATGACGTAAGACTGTATCGTCTTTGTAACGTTGCAAACAAAGTATTTCTCGGTGGATTTTGTTTATTTTATCTGAGACTCTTACTCCGATTTTAAACCCGTCAAAGTGTAAGCATTCGCGCAAAATTTTTCGAGTAACGTTGTCACTTTTATATTTTTAGTGAGCTCAGTGCAATTAATGTTCATCACCTTTGCAACTTATCGCCCATTTCACCGTTTCTGCCCTTCGAGAGCTGCTTTCTCTCAATACGCGCTCAAAGTTTCGCCCCATTTGCTAAAACTAAAAGTGTGAATAAATTTCTGCATTCAAAGTGTACAAAAAGCGAAGAGAAGTGCAATGTATCCGCGCTATTTTAACCTTTCAATAAAGTAATGAGCGTGCTGAGCGAAGCGTCTGCAAATAGCATTCACGCTATGGATGAAAAGCTTCTCATCGAGAGACAGAAATGAGAAATTTCGACGTTCACTGCCCGAAAGAAGGCCGCATGTGATTCCTGCTCGTAGTGACAACTCACCGAATAAATGTAGTATTTTGTGGAATGTCAGTGAAAATTGACATGCAGCGATTGCAGAGAACAGTTGTACATTTAATCTGATACACTGTTTCCACTCTCAATATTCTCTTCAATCTCGTCTCTTATCTTTTCCACGTTAATTTTGCGTTAATATTTCCCCAATTTCACGAAACAACCGCTCGCATTGTGTCTCGATGGAGGAGCGAGCCTCTGAATGCAGTCAGTGATCGTTGAGGCAATCAACCCCCCCTCCCTTCTTTACGCTTGTCTACCATTCGGTGAGCGAAAGAGCAAAAGTTTGAGCGCTTCTCAGAAACTACATTGATCAGCTAACAACAGCTAGAAACGCTGCTTTCTCACTTTCATTTTCACCCAAATCATTGCGAGTTCGCTTGATTTGTTTCAACACTTGAAATGCAACTTCTGATATTGCATTTTTGCAATACTCGAGTTTTATTTATCGCAAAATGCAAAGCAAATAATTCTGCAGCCACTTTCACGCTATTTATATCAGAATTTTGCAATTTTAAAGGATTCATTCTCTATTCAATTAAATGCATTTTTGCAGCATTAGATTTTGAATTTGCTCCTTTCACAATAGTTTCGAATCAAATTACGCTATAAAATTGTAAAACACTATTTTACATATCTCTGCTTAGGAAAATTGAATTTTCACATCACTTTCTATAGCAATAAATACAATGTTTTGATTGCTATTTCGATTCAAAAAATTAATGAAATGAGGGCAAAATGAACGGCTTTAAATGTTAGGTTAGATTCTTTAATTTTGATTTTATGAACAATCAATATTTGATACATTTGAAGCAGAAAATTCACAATCAAGCATTCAATTACCCCTTTCATTTGATCATAATTATAAAGGCAACTCATCGAGATTTTTGTCACAATTTCATTGAAATTTAATTCTTTAAGAACTATAGTCTCTAATTATCGATATAAATCATCGCTGATTTTCTCGATAAAAATGAGATAGCAAGATACAGCAGACCTCAGTATTTCGACTACAATGCGGAGAATCGTGTAAGAGTACGGAGGCTGTCAAGTTTCTTGAAGTTATTTTTATTGAAACAATTTTTTAGCTTAAAATGTGTTAAAATAAAGAAAGGAATAATTTTGCGAATTCGAAAAACTTTAATATTTTTATACCCACATCAAAATCTACAGTTTAACGAATTCTCTTTAACGCCATAGACTTTATCCATAACGCTTATTTAGGCTACCCGATATACACAGAAAGAACAAAAGAAAAGTTAGAAATGATTTCGTGTAACAATGACGCTTCCCAAAAATATGTTTTATTAAACAGTTATTTAATGATTCTTATCTGAATGACAATCTATTGATCGTTTTTTTACCGCTAAAGTCACTGTTTTCACTACCTTTTTTCAGTTAAAAATTAAAATTGGCCAATCAAATTCCATTTGTTTGTATCGATTTAGATAAAAAAAAATTATTTATATGTATGGTTACTGAAAAATGTTATTTCTTTTCTTTTACTAAAGAAAGATAAGATAAAATACGAAATTTAGAGGTCCATTCGAAGATAAAGAAAAATCAATTCCTCCAATACTTAGTTTCTACACAAAAAATTCTACTCTACTTCGGCTTTTACTGTCCAATTAGAATGGCTCTCGATGCTAAATTTAAATTTCCAGAATAAATCATTTCAAACTAGCATTCGATCTTATCTTTTCAACCGTAAATGATAAGCTGCTTCGGAGTAGCTCTAAAATAAAATTTATTTTGATAAGATTTTACATTGAAGCACCTGCTTCTTTCATAAATTCTCAACATTTGAAAATTAATGAAAAAGTGAAAGGAAACGCTTTGTCTTGTTTTTGTTTTCAATAAATCAGAAGAATATTTTATTTCAGTAATAAAATATTTCTGCAAACTTTTTGTTTGCGCTCATGAAAGTTTGAATATGCCACGCGTTATATAATAACAATAATATAATCTTCTTGTACAAGCAATCGCAAAAGTATTAATTCTTCGATAAAAAATTTTATACATCAAAGTTGATATAAGTTAGTTACATTATTTCTCTTATTTTTACTTCCTATGAAAAAGCTTTTTACTGTTCCATTCGTGAGAGAAGTCGCGTAATTTGAGGAATTGCTGTTTTTACTTTTCTTTCAAATCGTTCTTTATGAACATCAAAATATTTGTAGACTAAAAAAAGCGCAATTTTAAGTTTAAAACGATGAATATATGCGTTGCTATTATTTTTTCCAAAAAGTCAGAGCAACATGTTACGTCGAATTATTATTATTTCAAGCGGTTACAGGAAAAATAGTTTAAAAATTATTTAATCGCGATTAATTGGCTCTTTTCCATTATGAGTTTCGAAAGTTGTGTTTCTCGTAAGTTAAATTCATCCGAGATCGCAATTATTTAGTCATGCGTTTGATTTCTCAGTAAAGGCTTTAATATATAAAATTGTTTTGTTTCACAAGAAAAAAGAAGTCATAAATAAATGAATAGCTTTTCACATTAAAAGAAATTAGAAACGTTTTTCGCTTATTTCTAACGTAGAAGTATTAACTTAGAGCTCCACAAACTCATTTAAAATCTCATTTGGGATGAGTTTGCGTTTAACGATTCGACCAGTGGCTTCAGAACACTCAATAGCTGCAGAGTAAAAAAGATGTTAGGAACTAGAAGAAAATTAAAAAAAAAAATTCAGAAAACGTCGAACGTATTTTTCAAACAATAAAGTTATCATTGTGATTGTTACGTTTCACTTTTTTGCTTTTCCGCTCTTGATTTTATTGATTATTCAATGACACTAAAATTTTTTTTTATCATCGAATTGAAGAGCGGAAGATATAATAGAATATGTGTATGCGTTGCGAAAGCGAGCACATAAATTTCAATTACTGTGTCGACCCTTTTCAACCGAATTGTAACGTAATTATCATTTGCGAAGAGAAGGGTTTGCGTTTGAATCCTTGTTTCTGCTGAGCACGAACGAAAATTGCGTATCGCTGTTTACTGCATTGCTGCCCATCTCCGATCTCCCCGATTCCCTCTTTCACATTTCATTCGCAACCCTTAACACTGAACAATTAAATAGCATGTAATTAACTTGATGTAACACATTTTCTTTGCCTGCTTCTGCACTTTATTAATTCTCGTTTTGTCTTTCATTAAAAGCGTTTCGCTCGGTTTGCGTGAAATTAACAAGCAATAAGTTTGCCGAGCGGAGAAAGCATCATTCAAACATCGAATGATCGCGAAATTAAAAACGATAAATTGGAGTTTCGAATCGCGACCTGAAACGTTCGAAAAGAAGCAAATCAATAAATGAGCTTTTTTAATTTGTTTAATGCTTCGCAATGAAAGAAAAGAGAATGCGAAAAGTGTTTTGTCAGCGTTTTACTTTCTCGCTTCACTTTAGATTACAATTGGGTACTGTGTGTGTGTGTGTGTGTGTGTGCTTTCTCCGCATTGCATTCATTCATTTTCATACGAAGCTTCTAATAACTGAAAAAAGGCGCATTGTCTTTTCTCGTTGCTTCTGTACAATCGATTGTTTGTAGAAAACTCTTGTTTTGAATGCGATTCATTGTGCTTTTTTGAGAGAAAGAAAACCACAACAATTTCGGCGTTGTTTCGCTTTTTTTCGCAATTGCATTTTGATTCGAAAATAAAAGATAGAATTTCGTTTTCATGTTTACATCGCTCCTCTTCTTATTTCCGCTTCTTTTTTCTCCTTTCTGCGTCAATTCTAAATAAAGTTTGGTTTTCGCTCTCGAAAACTGAAAAAAAAACTTGAGCTTTTCGCATTGAAAAAAATAATTAAGCGAGAGAAACTTTTTCTTTTCTCTTTCTCGCTCTGACATCGCAAACTTACTTTTTTCATTACGAACAACTTCAATTTTTATTGATTTCGCTCTGAACTATTTTTTATCTTTTCTCAAATTTCGTTTTTATTGCTACAATTTTGTGCGACATTTTTCCAATCGTTTCTCAATGGTTTCTTTGAAATTATCGACCGTCTAAAAGTACTCGCAATCGTTTCTGTACTCGCGAAAGCTCTTCACTTTTATTAAATTCGTAAAGTTGGTGAACTTCAGTGCTGCTCGCTAATAAAGCGAAATGCACACCACATTTTCCGTTTCATAACTTTTGCGATTGATTAATGCGCTAAGATTATATAACGAAAATAATCATTTACTCAACTTCCAGCTCAGTTAATTAATCTTAGTTTTATGGCAGATCATTGCTTTATTGTTCACGACTTTATTTTTCGTCAAAACTATTTCAATCATAACCTTATCCAAATTGGGCGCTCGAGTAATTTTCCTCGTGTCCACTTCATCTACTCGTCAAGCGCTTTTTAAAAACTTGAATTTTTCCTTTTAAATTTGTTTAAGCTCAACTTCATTAAAGCAAAAAATTGCGAAATAACTTTTTAAACGCAATCTCAAAAGTTTTTCGTTGCAAACTTTTCGAATTTAATTTATTTTCAGGGAATCAATGCTAATATATGATTTCAATCATCTTCATACACGAATTCGTTTTCAAAATTCTACTGCTTTTTGAATTTCTTGATAAATAAGACTGCGAATATGATTACGAGCTCATGTCTCGGAAGCAAAATTAGCTTGCGCAAAAAAAAAAGATAAAATTTAAATTCAAAAAATCATATAAAACCATAAATTTCAACAGCGATTTGAATTTTTAGCTTCCACAAACTTAACTTCAGTGCTTTGAAGCTAAAGGGTGGACGAATAAAACTCTCACAAAAGTTTGCCCTGAGCTTTTGTTATCGATTTAATCTCAAATTTATCTTTCGAATGAAAAGCTAATTGTTTATAATTCGTAAATCGAATTGTTAATTTTACTCGGCTTTCTATTTTTCCAAATGCGGATAAAGATCGTTTTCAATGCACTTTTAAATTAATTGTTTCACTTGATTAAATTTTAACATTAAGACACTTTGAGAACAATTCATTAGTTTAATTCTATCGAATCATCAATCAAATCTCAAATATTTGAATATTTTATGCAATAACCAATTTAAACATTTCTTAAAGGTAGAATCGCTTTTTAAACAAAGAAAATATTTGAAACAAAACTTACAGAAAAAAGTAGAAATAAAAATGTAAATAGAAATCTCAAGAATTTCATTTGAATATTTGGAGACTAGAGAAATGATTTTGCTGTTTTAGTGTAATAAAAATAGTAAAAAATCAAAATGATATAAATTCAAATAATGCAAAATATTCGAAACGCCATAACATAATTCAATCTGATGTAGTTTGCATAATTTATGATCAAATTTTAGCTTGCCGAATATTTTCTTTGCTTCTAAATATTTTTGTCTCGTTCTTATGAAAAACAAATTTCAGATTTAAATCGATGTAGTAGACCTATTAAGAGTTTGCCAAGTAATTTTTTTCTTTTAAATTTTATTTTTTATCTAAAACAACTGAATTCGAAATTGATCTTCTTAAAGTTTTTAATTATGTTTAAAATGAAGCTTTTTAACTTTGCTTAGTTGATTGAATTCTACTTTCGATTATTTCTTCACAATTATGACAATAACAAAACAATAAAATGAAGTGAATAATGTAAAGCTGCAATCTTTTTGAAAATTGTTTATTTAATTTAAAATATTTCAAATACAGTTGCGAAAAAATGTTTCTGCATTTTTCCTATAAATCATTTTTCTCATTTGAATGAGATTTGATAAACGTAACAGCGAAAATAGTAAAATTCTTATTTCTTCTCATTTCTAAAATAAATTCACTTCACTCGATCGCTTCGCTTTTTTTGCTTGAACGAGAGAATTTGTCTAAAAAATGCAGACACAAATAAGATATCGAACAAGCCTTGCTTTTCGTGTGTTTCGCAAAAAACTCAGTCGCTTTTACGCTTAATTATAACGTAAATAATTGCTGTTAAATGCTTTTTTATCGTAAAATTATATCGAAAATTTTTGTTAAATTAAGCGAAAGCCAACAAAATTATGCCGCAAATAGAAATGCACGAAAGCGAGACGATTGCAGAAAATGATTTCAATCAAACTTTATACAATGGAATTTAATTTTTGCAAATATCGCAATTCTACGATTTGACCTAAAAAGTCGAGTTTAACGGTAAATACTAACGACAGAGCCCGGCTTTAATTTGATGAATTTCAAAAATAAAGATTATCGCATCTCGAAATAGTTTTTTATTCCATTTGCCACAGTGACGACTGCAATAAACCTAATTGTTCACTGCTGTTCTTTCTGACCATTAAAAAATTCAACATCCCGAAAAGCTGTCTTTTTCGAATCAACTTTGCCATTACTCTGCAAAGCAATGTCCGCGAATAGCTTTCTGCTTTTATTTCGTATAAGCAATCAAGTTTATACAGAATAGTGCACAAACGTTTCGTTGGACATTGAACCTATGTATGACTGTAGCCAAATTGTTCTATGAAGAAAATCTATACGCAAGTAAGCCTTTGGAGAAATGCTAACGAGCAATTTTTACAAAAGTTTATTGCAGTCTTTAAATACTCGTTTGAGTGTAAAGTTTTTAAGCGATTTCTTATTGTCTTGATAAATTCAAAGAAATTTCTTTTTCGCTATATATTTTGAGAGCGAAAATTGAGAACAATTGATAGTCGAAAAAAAGCAAGCAAAGCACATTAGCGATGAAAAATTTTCATGTTATCGTTAATTACAAGCTTCAATTGAGTTTGGCAACAATATTTCACCAATATTTTAACGATTTTCTCTCATGTTTGCTTAACGACTCGTTTTACTCTCACGCAGAAGAAGCACTCGCACTGCGGCTTCGTAAATTCGGTGTACCAGGAGCGATTGCAGCTGGTTCGTCGCTTTATTTGAATTGCGATCACGATCTCGAAGGCGATTCATTGTATTCAGTGAAATGGTACAAAAATAATGTCGAATTTTACCGCTACAAAATCGAGTCACCATTACAAAAGCCGGAGCATAAAGTGTTTGCTCAAAGCGGAATTTACATCGACGTAAGTGTCAAATATAACATGAAGTATAAACAATTTTCTCTCTTTTTTCTGCTGCAACTTTTGTTTGTTTTCGTAAAACAAAAGCTCGCCAAATCGAACACAACGCATGTATTTCTTGAGAAAACCGATTTGAACACGGAAGGCACTTTTGGCTGCGAAGTGTCCACAGAAGCCCCGAGTTATAGCACCGTTAAAGAGGAGAAAGATTTGCGAATATACGGTGAGTTTAACTGATTTTCGCGCTTTTCTATCACAACGAAAAACGTTATTTCTTGTTCTCACGCTTCTATCTCATACTTGAACTGCTTTATGCTCACAACGGGGCAAAATCTGTTTTTTTAATAACGATAAAGATGTTTAAAAATTTAAATTTACAATGCAACATAACTCATCTTGCTGCACTGCATTTAAATAGCTTTCAAAATGTTTACTTTTAGTTTTACATTTGCATTAACAAAAGAAAGATTTTTGTTTGCTTCTAAACCATTTTATATCGATCAAAAGCATCATTTTTTAAAGCTAGATTCACGAAAAGTTTGCATTTTCATCCGAGAAGATGCAAAGTAAACTAGAAAATGAAGCACGGTTGTAATACTCGCGCTTATCTTCTAAGCACCTTTTTCTTTGAGCTAAACATGGAAATCGGTGCTCTGTTATTTGAGTTATTTCGCGAAAAAAAAGTAATGAGCAAAGAAAACGCGTTTTTTTATTTATTTTGTTTCTCATTTTTTATCGATAATTGAAACGAGAGAAACTAACACATTGAAAACATTCAGAAGCCTTAATACTTGAAAATGTTGCGTGAAAAGAGCGCGTAAATATCTTTTGTTTAAAAAATTTGTTCGTTTTTTTCATTTTGACGACAATTATTTGAAAAATTTTCATTTTTTGAGAGTTCTGCTTTGAATATTTCAAGATCATTTTTCACAAAAATTTTGTTTTACGTTTTAAAAAAATTTTGTTCACAACATCATTTCTTTAAGATTTGTCTCGAATACATTCGAATGAAAAGCAAAAATTACACAAAGATTGATGAAATTTTTAAAATTTTTTGAAAAATTCACTTTTTTTCGCCTTTATTCAAAGCTCTTTTTTAACTGTTTTTCGCTTTTAAAAGTTTATAACGTCTGTGTTTCGTTTTATAGTTTGATGTGGAAATCTTTTTTAGAACATTCAACTTTTAGCATAAATTACAAATTCATTCCTTTATATCCATTATGAACAATTAAACTTAGAATGCAGTGTTTTTAATCTAGGATGATATCTATTAATATTAGACGGATATCTAATAACATTAGATCTTTCTAAAATATTAGATTATCTAGAATATTAGAATATTATTAGCTTTATTAGATTTGAATATTTAAAATGAAAAAATTTAAAATTCTATTAAAAATAAGATGTTCATCGTTATTTTGGCTGAATTCTTTGCAATGAGAAAAAAATTTTTGCTTTAATTTAATTTAATGTCAACATTATAGAGGCATTAAAAAGCATTTAAAATTTAGAACTGAAATTCTGAAAGAGGATAAAAGTTTGTAGATAATTAATATTACAATTAACAGTGCTTATCTTTCCAAATAACAAACTTCAAATTTTGTGTTTAAACGTTGCTATGCAGTTGTAATTAAACTTTTAAATTTGAGAATTTATCAGTAGATAAATTCTGTGTAAATGCTAAGCAGTAGTCATTGAAAGCTAAATTGATGAAAATTTTTGAAGCCGAATTCGATCGTAGTTTTACTACAGTTAATCAAATATAAATAAATTAACATTAATAAAAAAATATAAAACATAACATGAAAATCGAAATAAAAAGCATTTCAAAAATAAAAAATCGAAATACAAACAAAATTTGAGAGGAATTATGTATCTTAAAATAATTCAAATGAATTCTAATTATTCAAGTTTTAAAATGCAAAAAAGGGTAAAAGTGTATCTTCTAGTGTCTTTTTTACTTAGAATTCAGTTCAATTATTACTTGTAATGGAGTTTTTTATTTCTTTTACTGAAATACACCTTAAAACAATTTTAAAATGAAATTTGTTTTTATTTATTATTCTGATTTCGTTTTGTAAATCAATAACGGGAATTTTCAATAGTTGTAAACACAAATTTAGATAAATGTTCTAGCTCACATCGTAAAAATGTAAACTTTTTAGCAGAAAAAAAGTTTATCGCTGCTCGACGAAATTCACTTAAAATGAGAAATAATTTTTCTTGAAGAAATACCAAAATATTAATCTTTGCCTTTTCACCAAATCATTTTATTTGGTCAAAAACATGTAAAAAGTTTTTTCCGTGGACATTTTACGAATCGCCTTTTCAAAAGCTTTTAGCGAATAATATATTTTGAACCAACTCTATGTTACTTACTTTACTTTCGAATGTTTTGCTTGATCTAAACAATTTAAAAAATTTATTTGAGGGAAAGTTTGTCGATTCGTAAACGTTCAAATTTTTGTTTTGATAAAAGTTGAGAAAAGACAAGTGAATATCGATCATCGTTTTTGAAACGACACAAGCTTTGAATAAACAACTCGTTAAAAAAATAAAATTCAAAGTTTCTTTTGTTTTGTTTTCACTCAGGCACAATGATTTTTCGCTTTCATCGATCTTACAAAGTTTTATTGAAAAATTTTCGCCAAACGTTTTGTTGCAGTTCAGTCAATAAATGATAATTCGCATTTGTATACATTTTACGTCTGTTTTGTTGCAAACGAAAGTTAAAAATAACCTGAAAATGAATGCTTGAACTTTCGATTTTTATTTATCTCTTAAAATGAATTCATCGCTTTAGAATAGAAAGAACAAGAGAAGCGAAGTGTCAATTATTTTATTTTATTTACCTCCGTTTATTTGTTCATTTTATTTTCTCATCCAAAATCCGCTAGTTCACCATTTGTTTGTTCGGGAAAAAAAAATTCAAAAGTCATTTCTTGAATTAAATACTATCAAATAAACGATTATATTAGAAACAAACTTTGTAGGTTTGATTAAAAGTTATTTTTCATAGGGAAATATTTGCCAATACTTGAAACTTGTCACATGTTTTAATATTTGAAATTCTTGTTATTTTATTGCCCGAGTTACGTGAAAAAAACAATCGCCCTAATAAGCTGTAAGATGTTAAGTATAATTGACAGCGAAAACCGCGTAAGATAAAGTTATAATTAAACACAATGAAAAGATGAACATAAAAAGATTTGCGCGCAAAAAAAAAACGATTTGGTTAGTAAGGATTAATTAAGGATTATCTAGATTTAGAGAATGGACACAATTTGATTGAGTACAGTTGTTTCGAAACTATAAATATACGCATGAACCAGTTAAAATCATATTTTATGCGAGGTGCAAATTTATTTTAAGCGACATTTGAAAGTAGTAATTGCAGTGAAGTATCCTTTCGGGCTGCATTTTGTTTTGCGACAACGACATTAATGTAATATTAAAAACGATGAATTTTTAAAGCGATTTTGTCTTTTTCATAAATGTTGCAAATGCTAGAAAGAAAACACTTGTTTTATTTTTAAATTATACGGCGAGGGATTTCGAGTTTTAATTTGCCATTTTTTTTCTACCTGAAAAATCGATAAGCAGGTCGATGTTTGCGATCGACGACAGTGTAGCTTTTCGATGAGCGCGTTCGAAAATACGCTTCTTGGCACACATTATTTGAAATCAAAACATTTTTGCAAACTTTTCTATCGCTCGAAATGAAAAGCAACGTCATGTGGCTCAAAAAAATGATGGCAAATGGTGAATGAAAGTGCCAGCGGAGGGAAGCTTTTCGCGAACACTTTCGTAAATGAAAAAGTTTACGAAGACAAATTGCTTCACATAAACTATGTTTACCTTAGTGAGTAGATATTAGTGCAATTTTCTCCGCCATACTTCGGCTTCTTTTCGGTTTCTATTTTGTCTAACGCGTGATTAATGCTCACCTCACGAACTCTGCAATATTTTTAAGTTGTTCTAATTTTTCGTACCTAATTTTTTGTGCTTCATTTTCTCGCTTAACTTTTTAATTGACGCTTTTCGGCAATTGTTCTTTCTAACTCGCTTTCGCGCGTCAAACTTCAATGATCGAATAGAAGAAGCGGCTTCAACAATCTGAAAAAGTTTTACGCTTTTTAAATAGATTTCAGCGATGCGCTTTTTTGTTAACAATTTTTTAACAAATTGGAGATTAAGCGAATCGAGTGTATTCAAACGCAAAATTTTTTAAGCTCATCGAATGCGATATCTAAAGATAAAATCACTTTTGAAAGCAAACAAGCTTTTCGCTGTTTTTCAACGCTTTGCAGCTTTTGTGAATCGCTTCTTTGGCTTCTGTTTATTATTTCCTGAAGTACACAGCTTTTTGTGTATTTGAAATATTTGCGGGGCAGAGTTTTTGCGCAATATCAAGTTTCAAATTATGATGAGCGCAAAAAACGCTTGCAGCACTTCAATCGACAAGCGGTCACATATTCACTGAACACAGGCCATAAATTATGTTACTCAATATTTGCTGAGGAACAGATAAAACGAAAGTAAATATTTTTTCTTAATATAAAAATAAGCATGAAAAACAGCGGAAAGATGAGAAAATGGAGAAGAAAATTGTGTTTATCAAAGCTTAGAGTCATAGAAAACCGATTTTGTATTTAATAAAGCGCAATTTTCTTTTTTCTCTCATCTTTCTTGTCGCTTTTCGCTTTTTTTCAATGTTTTGAAGTCGACAAAATTTCGAAGATATATTTACTTTCTTATTTCTCTGCTAAAATGATTTTAAAAATTTTACTGATGTTTTCACAAGACAAACGCAAACGAAATTTTAAAACCACTTTTCACGAATTGATAGATTCAATAAATTCTTGTAAATAATAATGGCAAAGCGCGCATTACAATTGATTTACATAAAACGCACGATGCGAACGCTTTTCGCTCGCTTTAAAACTTTAAAGAAGCGAAAAAAAATCTGAAAATTATTTTTTCTTCTTGTCAATACTTAAAATTAAAATTTTCACGATAAGAATATTAAAAGAACTCAAAATTTTTACAAACTACTTTCAGCTAAAAGAAAAGAATGTAAAGCATGTTTAATGATGTTTCGTTAGAATCGAATGGCACGCGTATTCGGTTTCACGAAAATTTTTTTCTAAGCACGACACTTTTTCTGTGCATATTAGTGAACTTTCTGTGTAAAGTTTCGTTCCGTGCGAAAAAGCTTTAAATTTCGCTTGTGTTTTCGTAAATTATGAAATATAGTTTTCAATAAAAAAACTTTTTTCTACTTTTTTTTTCTCAATAAAATCTCTCGCGTTGAGAAAAAAAAGTAGAAAAAAAGTATTGCAAATGAACGGTATCTTTGCGAGCCATTCTCGCGTTTTGATGATTTTTTTGTGTGAAATATTACACATTTGCTTCTCTTTTTTCGCCGAACTTATTGATTTAAGCGTACAATATTTACAGAGAATGTGTTTTATATGCGCTCGTATTAATGCTCACCTTATTGTTCGCGAGACGTATGCGAACGAAAAAGAAAAATCGATGAATATAGGCACGAATTAAGAAGAGCCGCGTGCTTTTTCTTTATTACTGACTTAAGAACATTTCTTGTTCTTCTTTTTTCATCAACTGAACATTATTTTTTGGGCCGCCGAATGTCAAAAACAATGAACGTTTCTGCTTCGCTTTCAACATGAAATATTTATGCAACGCTTGTTTTAAAAGCTTAGCGAAAAAGAAGAGCTGCAGCGCAAAAGTTTAATTTCAAAAATTTTCGACAGACTCAACATTTGAAGTTTAGTAATTTAATTTTGACTGTTGTGCTTGTTTTCAGTTTCCACTGATGAAATCAAAATCAGCGAAACGCAATCGGAATACAATGTCGGCGATATGGTGAATTTAACTTGTTACAGTGGCCTCTCGAAACCAGCAACCATTTTGTCCTGGTTTGTGAACGGCAATCAAGTAAATTGAATACGAAAAAAATCGCATTACAAAAATTGATCTTAATTTGATTTCTTTCGATGAAGATATTGCCAACAGACGCAACCTTCAATTTGACGTCTACAGTCAGCGAGCAAAATTCGGATGGATTGGTGATGTCTAAATTGAATATTCGCTTTTACATCGAAACAAACGCCGAGCTGAGACTTCGCTGTGAAGCGCTGCTTTCTACTATTTACGGCGTTACGTTCGAAGAATTAGTTATCGGCGAGAAAGGTTCGTACCTAACGATGAAAGAAGGAGGAACCGATTACGAGACAATTTCGCGCGACGCGATAAACGTTGAGCAAGAAACGGACAACGTTAGTCCGCCCCGAATTGAGGGTCATCTGAGCAGATACAGCATTGGCGATGTAGTCGAGATCAATTGCACCACTCCACCTTCGTACCCACCAACGTTTTTAGAGTGGTTCGTCAACGACAGAGAAGTGAGTGTCTGAAAACAAAAAAATGAAAATTTTTTAAATGGGCGTGAAAGTAAAGTTTGAAAAATTTTCTGACCCATTTTAAGTGTTATTACGCTGCAAAAGTTTTCAATTATTCTTTACACATTAATATGTTTGAATGAGAAAATACAAAATTATTCGCAGGCACTGCAAAATGAAGTGACGCGATATTCGCCAAAGATGTTTATTGATGAATTTTCATCATCGATTTATGAAAATTTCGCTCTTTTCAACGACGAAACGCCTGTTGTCTCTATATTAGGTTTACGCGTGAGAATAACAAAAGAACATTATCAGGTGAGACTTGTTCTTAATTTTCCGAGCACAAAAACAGCGATCGAAAATCAAAGTGAAATTAATTAAAAAAAAACGCTCTTTTTATGTTCAAAAACAATAGACGACAGATAACTTGTTAAGAATACGCTGCACGGCAACATACGGGAAACTAATTGCAAAACACAAGTCTGAATTAATTGTATTTGGGAACGGAAGACAAAGCAGTCATTTTCAAGCGTCCGCAACTGTTACCAATGGTAAGTGCGTATTCCATTTGCTTCTCCGCATTTTATTGCGGTTGCAATCGAACACAATTCATTTTTCATCCGTCGTTACAGCAATAGTAACGACTAATAATTAATTTCGCTTATGCATCAACCAATTTGTGCATTTGTATTGCATTTGAGATGGTAAAGTCAACCAAGTAGCAAACGTGTTTATTAAACTTGTGCGAAAACGAGCAAAATTTTTCTTATTTTTCTTTCTTTCTCTTTTTCACTCTCTCTTCCCTCTCTTCTGCATCTCCCACAAACGCAGGATTCACGTTCATAACACTTCAACCAACACTCATCGCAACGATTGCATTCGTATCGAGCGCTATCTTCGCATGAATCGTTCGCTAAGAGTTATAGAAAAGCAAGTGGATCGTGTTTATTTCTCTCTTTGTTTGTTGTAGAAGAAGAGAATCTGATTTTTTATCAAGCATATAATGTTTGGCGAATAAACAAGAGATGAAGAAATGTAGAGAGCTGCGACAACGTATGAAAATGAACACATCCACATTTATAACTTCTTAAGCAACACTCGAAAAACGCTTTTCCTCTTTCTTCACTGCGAAACACAGTGAAAAGCAATCGTTTTTCTTAAAGTAAATTCCACACTTGACGAAAAATGAAAAAAAGAAATATTCGCGAGTTTATTATATTGTGTTTTTTCTATTGAATGCAACGATAAACATTGTTCGCACCGCATTTTGTCAAAAAATAGTAAACTTAACAAAAAGAAAAGCGAAGCTTTATTAGTTCTAAATTCGCATTTTCATTCAGTGAAAGATGAAGATTATCGCGATGAATTTAAGATAAATGGAAAGGTTTGCTTATTTATCAGTTTACTGTCACTGTATTTGTATACTTGTCGCATTATTCGATATCATAATTATCAATAATTCATTTCTTTTAAAAAAACTGCTTTAAACACAAATAGACACAGAGCGAAAATGAATATTCGATCAATGTTCGAATTGAATTGGTACAGGCAGAATATGTAGCTGTTAAAATAATGCTACCAAACGCTTTTTAACTACCAAATTTCGTTTTAAGTGAACAAAACGCGCGAAACTTTGTGTATTTTTCTATTGTATTGTAAATTAAACTCTGTGATCCATACGTAAACAATGAAGACGATGAAAAAAGGATGATGCTGATCATGAAAAAAAAGCATTTCCTATCTCCCCCTTTTCATTTCCGATAACTCATCATTTTTTTAAAATAAAAAACTTGTTTGAACAAAAAAGCAAAAAAGAGTGAAAAATTGCACTGCTTTCCATACGAAATACTAAAGTATGATGAGCGATCAAACAGACAACAACTTCATCCTTCAATCCGAAGACGTTCTTTGCGCCTTTTTCGAAGATGAATTCAACAAGAAGAAGAAAACCTCACGATAATAAAATTTAATCAATTTGATCTTATTTTATTCCTTTCTTTCAAACAGATGGCTTTGCTCGATAAACTAACTCCACTATTCATATTTTCTGTAAACGTAAAATTTATAAAAACAATTCCAATGTTTGTATTGCAATTGTTTTTTCGCTTAAGTTCATCAAATGAATTGAAATCTCGATTTCGAAATAATGAAAAACAATATGAAATTTCATTATTGTTGAATAATCGTCCTACCATGTAAGAAGCAGAACAGAGCTCATTGAAAGATGGGTAAAAACGTTTCAAGTGAAATATTGAGTCGGCTATTTGTTCGCTTTCATAGCAATTCATGCCGCGTGTTGTAAATTGAAGAGAACGCTGAAAACAGCGCATTTCATATTTGCATAATGTTTTTTGCTCAATGTTTAATTTGCATAGCATCACAATTTCGATTTTCAAGTTAAGCTTCTGAATTCGAATCATAAGCATAATGTTCGATGGTAACTGAATTATAAAAGTTTTGACATTTTGCAAGCGAAAAAAATCAAGTGCAAATTTCATCGTATTCGCATTTAGGTTAAATGTTTCTACGCTAGGCGCCCTATTTGCGCTCATCGTATGTGAAAAGCATATTTTCGTTTTTTCAAATCAATAGCTTCATAAATTATTTATTATTAATGTGCTTCAACCGATATCGGAAAGTAAATTTTTGCTGTTTATGATGACTTGTACCTACTCTAATCGATAATATTGCTTTCACTAGAATCTAAATAAAAATAAAATTTGCATGAAAATTGTATGTTTCTAGTTGTTACAACAAATGAAAAAAAAAACTTTTTGTTATCATATTTATATTAATCACAATGAAACAGTATTTAGATCGAGGACCGAAGTATTAATTTTATAATACAGGCAGTGCTTAAAAAGAAATCAAAGTTTTTCAAATGCCAAAGCTATTTGCAAAATTTTAAAGCAATTTATTAATGTGACAAGGGGTTTTTGGCGACATAGGCAAACGTATTGAAAAATTTTTGCGTTGTTGCTTTACGCAAAGCGCTGCTTAAACAGTAGGCGTTGACTGCAGAATCGGAATGTTAGATAAATTATTTCAACTGTTTTCACGAATAGAATTTTTATTGCGTATCATTATTTTGAACACAATAAATCAAATCTAATATTCTAAATATTTGATTATTTGAATATTATTTAAGCTCAAAGCAAAAAATTGCATATTTTAAAATTTAGACTTCATTTTAAATATCGCTAAATTTATCTGCAAAAATTGCTTCGAATATTTTAGTTTATGTTCGCCGTAAATCATTTGAAACAATTCTTTACGACTATTGTAAGATAGAAGTCGAAAAAGTGAGTCAATAACAATGACAAACATTTTCGAAGCATTTTGAAACTCAAAATTGATGGCTGCGAGAATCATAGTGATCAATGAAGAAAAAATAACAACAAATTGTTGTGCTTGAGCTTAGCGTTGCAAAGAATGCGGTTCGGAAATGTGCGTTTGGTATTAAACTTTTGAAAAATTCAATTAACGCAAAATATTAGAAAAACAAACAAAGATAAATGAAGAACTAATCACAATTTTAAACATAAGAAGAGTGAAAATCACAGTATGACAAGTAAGTGATGATGAACTATAGCAAAATGTATACAGTTTCATAAATAAGATCATTAAAATATCAAAACATGCATCAATTAATTCAAATTAATCTTAAACTGAATAATATTCAATTTGTCTATTAGAGTCGAAGTGTTTTTTTTAACTTGATCTTTCACTATCGATAAACATTTAAGGAGAATTTTATATATGAGTTCGCGCACGGCACTTATCATACCGAAATGAGCTCGATCACAAATAAAACATACAATGCGAACGAAAAGTTTAGAGGCGGGCGGAAATAATTTCTTAACTTACCTTCGATGAAATCGAAAAAACAATGAGATTGAATGAAAAGGCTTGATGTTTGCTCAGAACTGTCGTTTAACCAACGAACTCGACTATAACCGACGTTTAACCAACGACTCGTGAACTATTTTTACAAAGCGAAATAAGTCACACTGAAATCACTTATTATTTGCACACATTAATTGCACATTTGTTAAGTTAGTTTTGAAAAAAAATTGTGAATTTTTAATGAACAAAATGAGCATTTCATTTTGCGTTGAAATTTAACTGCTTGCAATCGCTTTTAAATGTGATAAGAAAGCACGAAAAACTGTGTTCAATTTGCTGATCAACGTTCGAACGGCGAGGAAACAACATGCATAGCGGCAATACATTTTCTGAAACCACAATGAATCTGTTGAGTTAAGGTTGTTCACTAAATTTCCAAAGAATCAAAGTTCGAATAATGTTGAANTCTTTACTTTTGCTTTCGACATTTTAAAAAATTATTTAAGAATTCTTTCTAACTTCTCTTTGTTTTAAATAACACCAAAATAACTTAATTAACTTGTAATGAAATCATCACATGAAAAAAAATTGAAAAACACTTCTTCACTCACTTAAACGCACATTTTACTATTCACCTACATTCGAATATACTGAAAGCTGTTTGTTTAAATAAAATTGATAACTATGCTTGATTTCACTTTTAAATGCTTTTAATTTTGTCGCGAACCTTGGTCAAAATTCATGCGTTTCAGAGTGATAAGATATTAAATGATCGATTTGGGGTAAACATTCTTTCCGAAACTGTATCTCCACTGTTTTCAAAATTACCAAAATTGTCGATGAAAAAGTAAGTTCAAATAGTTGAAAGATTAAAATATAAAAGCGGTCAAAAAACTATTAAATAGTAATTATAAAACTTCTAAGTCTTTCAAAAATTTCTTTAAATTTAACATTTTTGCCTCTGTTTATCATCTTTTTTCTTGTAGAAGCTTGTAAATGAATCTAAAATAACTTATAAATTAAAAATTTTTAATGAAGAAATTTTCAAAAGCCTTTCAAATACAAATACTTCCAGCATATTTCAAAAATTCCAACATGTATATTAATTATTTTTATTCTTTCAGAAATCTCATTTTATGTTTTAAAATAAAAGCAAAAGTAATTGAAAGTTAATACTGTAAATGACACAAAATCATCTTTTTCTTTGAAGAGTTGATCATTGCTTGCTCATTAAAGAGTGAGATTTTGTGTTGTTTCTTGCTAGTATAATTCAATTATATTTCAAATTCATTGATAGTAATACGAGTCATGAGAAAAGAAAGTATAACAAGATGTATTAAATTCAAATTGAAAATCTTTCCTCATTTTTAAAGATCTCTGTGTAAATTTAATAAAATCTTTAGCAGATTTTTTTCAATCAAAGTTTATTTTCGAATAAAGCTGAAAAGGTATAGCGAGTTTGAGGAAAAAGAGAAACGAAAGGGAAGGGCGATTATGCGAACGGCGACAGTTATTCGTCTATTTCCCTTTCCTCCGCTAAATGCGTCCTCTTCCCAAATGCACTTTAGGCGTCTAGTTTTTTAGCAATCATTTAACTCGTTTACCGCTTTTTTTGTGAAATGTGTGCTTTAAATATAAAAGGAAAAGTTTTCTCGAGAATTTTTAACACAACCACTTGAAGTTTGTTTAAGTTTTTTTTTCGAAAATAATCCTTTTGTAAATTTGATAAAATAAATTTTTGTTTACACACCTCATTGTGTAATACAATAACATAGACAATTTACTCACTGACAATGTGTCTCTTATTTACCTCAAATGTTGGTTATATCTTAAAATTGTTCGAAAAGTGAAATTTTAAACCTTGAAATAGGATTTTTCTGTTTAATCAAATGTTCAACTTAATTTGAAGGTGACATACTTGACTTCAAATATCAAAATTTACGTTCAAAATAAGTGATTATGTTGATCAAAGCAAAATATTAGAATAAATAGGCTTTTCTGAACGAAAAATTTGTGAAAAATTCTTTGTCACATCTAATCTTTCATTTTAAAATAAATTCTATTAAGATATTTTTGAAATCCTTTTGAAATTTTGAATATTTTCTCATAAGCTTAAAGCTAATTTCAACGAGCTTCTTACGCGAGAACTTAGTGCTAATTTGAAAAAAAAGACAAAGCGTCAACTCATTTTGAACGTATGTAGCATTTTAATATTTGAAATTGAGCCAAAGCCAATATTCTCGAATCACATCAAACATCTAACCTACGAGTTTTGTTGATTTTTTAAATGTGGTCATTGTTCTTAAATAAATATTTTTGATTTCTGCAATCTATTTTCAGTGTCACAATTACTTAAAACTTTTGACGATTATCGATTTCTAGAGAGTAACATCCGCTGTAAGTTTTGCCAAAAATTATTTTGTTTTGATTTGACATATTTTTAAAAGAATTTTGCCTTCTTTAAGATTTTTGCAATTCAAATATTGAACGATGTCAGAAATTTGTTGACTCTACTTTTCCTCGAAAAGCAATTAAAAAGCAATTTACATAATTTTTAAACTTTCAATTTTTTGACCAGCTTTAAAATGTTTTAATCAAGTTTATGTGGCAGATTTTAACAAATAAATTCGGCGTTAAGCTCTAGTGATATAAAAGTAATTCCTTAATCATCAAACAACTTTCTTTCGTTCAATGTTTTTGCTTGCGCTTTTGCTTTTCTCTTCTCGAATTGCATTGTTAAAAATTTCAATTAAAAAATAATCTGCGATAAAAACTTTTAAAAAATATTTTAATGAGTATAAAGCTATTCATAAATGCCACTTATTCGTAATTCTAGACATTTACACGACGATTAATATTATTTGTGTGTAAAATGTATGTTTACAAATGTTTTGAGTGATTAATTACCTTATGCAAGGCGTTCGCATGGTGATTTATTCAGACAAAAGCGAAGCTTAATGCGCATTTTAATAGAGCGAGACTTAGGCAAATCGTTTTGCTTTTGGCTTTCGTTTTGAGTTATATACTCTTTGTATCACTTTAATCTCGTTTCGTTAGAATGCGAAACAAATAGCTGATAAAGTTGGTTCAGTTTCATTTCTTGTTGTCAATGCAAAAGCGTCATACTTTTGAAACGTGAAAAGCAGGAGAAACTTGGTAAGAAAACATAGGAAGAAAACCTGAAAGCACAAATGCAAACAAATGATCAACGACTGTCTTCGAAAGAGATTTGCTCGAATTATGAAAATTTATAACTTTTTTTCAAAATTTTTGTGATTTGTTTGTGTAATGCTTCTCTCTACAAAAGTATTTCATTTGAAAGCATTTAATTTCATTCAGAATGCTTGTGTACTTCTATTTACTTCTGTCCAATGTATTAGTTTTACGCGAAGAGAGATAGTCTTTCGTAACCAAGCAGTACTTTCATTTGACATTTTCAGCTTAATAATATTAAAGGCAAAACAAAAAACCAATGAAACCAAATTTAGTGCATTTGGCGGTAAATTGAATCGTTTGCGGTGACAATTAAATAACATTGGAATAAAACAAAGATTTCAATTAAATGGCGGCAGTGCAGTGTATTTGTTCTGATTTCAAAAGCGTACGGCTCTATGCACACAAACGGCCTATAGTCGCATTCGCTGTGTACGATTCTTGCTCGCAGTTGCAAATGTGGATGTTTCGTGAAAAGAGAGAAAACAAAAGCGACACTTTTTTTTGAAATAGAAAACGATTTTGTGAGTAAAAGAGGAGAGAAGAAAATACATAAAGATGAGAAGCAGAGTTTCGATTGAAAGAAGCGTAAGAAAACGAGTTACATTCTGTTTCGCAAACAGCATTTGAATGAAATAAATTTGTTACGTCGAAAAGACAATCTGAAAAACAGAGACAACTTGCTTGTTTGAAAAGTTCTACGCTCACAAATTTTCACTTTCGAATCATTTGAATTTTCTCTTTGATTTTGTTTTGTTTTTCTATAAAGCAAACAACTAAAGCAAAATTTATTTGCCTTCATTGTTTGCTCGTCTCTAAAATTACATCTAAATTACATCGCATTGCTAGCATACTCGATTCAAAGCGAGCAAATCAATCACATTTTATCAAAACGCGAATTATTGATGGAGCTTACGAATTTCGATTCAATTTCGCTTCAGACACATGCAGAAATCGCATTTATTACTACTTTTAGGTACAACTCGATAAAACTTAACGGTTAAAAACAAATGAAATGAACAAAGTCGTAGGATTTTTAACAAAAAAATTGAAGAGAAAAATCAGTTTTTGAGCCGCACTCTTTGAATTTCATCGAATTATTGAGCACATTTTCTGGAAAAACACTTGCGAACCGAGGCTTCATTTCGCTAAAGTGTCAACAAAGCTGAATTGATCACGACTGAAGCCTTAATTTGGCAAATGTGACCGATAGCGTTTGAAATAATGTCAAAAGCTTTGGCGAATTATAATAAAAGAGGCAATAATTTGAATTTAATCATATCGACGCTCGCCAATATCTGCTTTCTCGTCGCTTCACTGACCGAATGATCGATTCGATAATAGCACTGCGAATTTGCTGTCACTCATTGAGCGTCAAACTCGAGCAAAACTCGACGATTGATCTCAATTCAATTTGCCAAATGATTTCTGCACGAATTGAGATTGTTTCTCGCTTCTGTTCGAATTCAATGATTTCGATGCAAGTGCCGTCTAAATTCGTAAACACGCGGTCGGGTCGATTTCTCTTTTTTAAAAGTGACCACTTAACCGTGTAAAGTGTTTTTTGCTCTTTATTTAAACTGTTCGCTTGTTTCACACTCACTTTCGAAACAATAATTAAAACATTTTGTTTCAACGTCGCTCTTTATAGAGATCGGCGCAGTTTTCGCGCCGTTGTCAAAATTCTTTTTCATGTTTCTCCTTTGATTAAAGTTATTTGAAAAATGCGTTTCTTCGGCAGAGAAAGCATCAATGCATAGATTTTTAATTAAAATTGTGAATTGCAAATATGTTGCACACGGTAAACACATTTTTCATTCGCTCTTAGCGTTTTGAACAATAAATAGCAGCGAATTTTGTTTAACGAACAAAGAAAATCCAAATTGAGACGCGGAAAGAGACGAGGAAGTAAATGAAACGAGAAAAAAAAGTGACGCAGAAAATTTCTACTCGGTCAGGCAACGCAATAAGTCTCGAGAATCGAATTTTCTATCGTCAAACATTCCGAACAACAAACTTAGCGCATTTCGCAATTCGCATTTTCAAGAATTTTCTAAGTAAACGTTAATTACTAAGATTGCGTGTCGTTCAAAAACAACTTTCACATGATTCGACACTTAGCCCACCTGCGAGAGTGAAACAGGCGATTTTCAGCATTTTCAGCAAATCACTGCTTTTATCCGCCTTTTTTTGCTTTACACTCTAAATTTGTATTTGAACAAATAAGTCTAATCTGCGTAAGAGAAAGCGCCTCTTGCCAGCCATCTCACGCACACTATTTTCGATCAGGCGATAAGTGAAGCACTTGAATTGTATATAAAGCGTCTCAACATTTCTGCGATCATCATTCGCGTCGCTTTCAAAACACAGTGAGACAATTGAAGAGAGAGTGTGTTGAATCCAAGTGAAAAGATGCGAATTTTCACCATCTTATTTGCGGTGATATTTTTATACTTGGTTTTAACGAATGCCGCTCCTCAATGGGGTCGTTTGAGCAGTGATCACAAGCGAGAACCGTGGACCGCTGTATGGGGCTACAATAAGCATAGAAATCGAAATAACAACGGAAATCGAATTCGCTCGAAATGGACACATGTTTGAGCTCAATTGTATTCATCTTTCTCATCAATTTTTAAATATTATTTATTCTTAACAATTTTTTAAAAATGTTTTACAACTTATTTCGCTTTGCTAAACTTTTCACTGTAAATACTCTTTTTTTTGTAATTTGAACTTAATTTATACACGTTTAATTAAATAAAAAGCCATTTTTGTCGCACGATAATTGGCCTAAATTGCACTCTTGTTGGTAATCAGTCAGCGAAGAGGCGAAATTGCAATTCGCGATTACCATTTAATGGTGGTAAAGTAAGTAAGCAAGCGTGTTGTTTAAAGCGAGCGCTTTTTTTCGTTTCCTTTTTCTCTCACTTCTTTCTCCATGAAAACGTTTCTCTTTTTTTCCCCGCGAATACAGCGAAAGAAACCAAAATTGATAGTCGATTAGCAGCAAACGTAACCCAAGTTGACTTATTCGCGCAATTATTCTTTCTTGATTTATGTTCTCCGCTATCTCGACTTTAGCTTCAATTTACACTATTCACTCGTATATTCGATCGTAAACTGTATTAAGCGCTTCTCAATGTTTTCGTTATATGTTAAAACATTAATGAATAAATGAAACTCGAAGTGAGAGGCTAAATGAAGAAACGGCGGAGAAGAAGTAGCTTCGCTATCATTAAAGTTTGTTTCGTCGTTGCGAACTTACGATTATTGAGAAGATATTTATAAAAGTTTGAAGCAAGAATCGAATGTTTTTAAATAAATGAAAAGCAGAATTAGCATTGAAATAAAAAATTTAAAATCTTTGAAAATAAGTGAGTTTTTCGACTGATAGAAACGAGAGTTAAATTCGGTAGAACATGTCAACTGAAGAAATGCGAATACTGATGCACTCTGTTTGCTTAATTAAAGTTGTTATTTATTATTAATAGTCATTGATCAGCGGAGAAGTAGCGAACACCGCATGCATATTCGCCTTTGAAATGAGACTGAAAAAAGAAAAGCTAATTTTCAGTTGAAACCGATAAGCTATTATGATGTCTCGCACAGCTTGTGTACCGAAATTGGTGTCTGGTCCTAGCCAAATTGAAAAAATGCTGCATGTGCGCTCATTCTAAAGTGAACACGAGTCGAGAATAAATCAGAACAATCAGCTCGAAGTAGCACAAAATCAGTGTAAAGGTTTTCAGCGCTATTTCGTCGCGAAGTCTGAAACGTTACTTCCTCAAGATATTCGTGCGAAATGCTTTGCGGTAAAGTTTCGCGCAAAGAATCGATTTTTTATCAATTGAATTTTAAATTTTTGTTTCCTTTCATTTTTTTTGTGTTCCGATAATTTCGTGTGTCACACGCATTCATGAATCGAAGCAAAATTACAATTGCGCGACGTTAGGATTAAAAGCGAAGTTACGTTCTCGTTTGCGTTCCTCGAATCGATGCCATTGACACTAATGTGTGCATGTATTTAAACGGTAGGCGAGTGTGTGTACGCGCTGTAGGACCCGCTTGTTTGTGCTGCCAATCGAAGGGTGAATTTTGCACGTACGATACGTTAAAAAAAAGTCGATTAATGCACTGCATTGCGACGGCTGTGGACTGTGGTTTCCTCTAAATTGGATTATGATTTATTCGCTTTCATCAAAAGCATAAATCAATGAGTTTTTCGTTTTGAAAAATGTTCAAATTGCTAAATTAAAAAGCACGTCACATACTGCAATTTGTTCCACAGTTAAGTATGTTAAACTTGATTTCGCGACGAAAAGAATGTTTTTGCGAGCAAAATATAATAATAAACACGAGATTTTTTTTGAATAATAATAAAGTTAAAATATAATATCATCGCTTTTTGCAATCAAAATTATGAGCGTGTTTGCGCTGAATTCAATTACGTTTAATTTGATAAGCTTGTTCTCGCTCATTTCGTTCATATTTCGCACTTTTAAATTAATTATCATCGAATTTCTTCGCATTTCGAATGAATAAAAAAAAAACTCTTTTCTCCGTTGCTCGAATTACGCCCTCATTATTTGTTCACTTCGATTCACTTTCTTTGCGTGACTTTTCTTTATTACCCTATTCGAAAGTATTTTGAATTTTAACTCAGAAGAAAGAGAGAAATGCAAAATCATTTAAATCTTTTACGACCGACGCTTTAAAACTAGAAGCTTCTTCTCGCTCTCGTCTCAGCGTTCTTATCTTATCAAGAGTAAACAGCGTGGAACTACCAGTAGAAGATCATTGGCTTGCTTCCTTTTTTGGCGAAAACGTTTAAGATTTAATTGCGTAAGAACAACGAAATTTACTTTTTATTGTTTAAAGAGCGTTGAATGCACACGTTTTTCCAATTTTGATATCACTTTTGATGGTCGTGTTATTTAACGCATTCCAGTTTCTAAGACGTTTAACGCATAAATGGTCTCAAGCACGTGAGTTGTGTGCAAATTTTTTGAATTCGCTCTTATTCATCTTCAAGAATATGTTTGTTAATATTCTCGTGAATATACGCATTAGTTGCGGCGAAAACGTTTCGTTCGCTATTAATTTTATTTTTCAAAACGAAATCAGCGAACGCATTAAGCTCGACTACTAAATTCTAAGAAGTAAATTCTTTGCGCTTGTTATTGAAGTAACAAATAAGCCGTCGAAAACAATTAGAATAATTGAATGTAAACGATTACGAATAACTGTAATATCGATCGCTTTTCGTTGGTTCTGCACACAAGCGTAAAAAAGATTGAAAAAAATGGCATTTGGTTGGCATATTGTGAAAACTAACGCGATCGTTCAGGCGAATATATCTTGTCGCTACTTTTTTCGAGTGTATCGCATTTTGCGGCAAAAGCGGAGTTTTAAAAAATGAATTTTGAGTAAAATCGAGAAATGCGGCAATAGAAGAGGAATGAAATGAAACTGAATTTGGGAAGCAATCTTTTTGCACGCGTTTCTTTGCTCTAAGTTTCTTTTATTCGCCAAATTTATAAAATAGGATTTAAATAAAACCTTTTTTCACACTCACTATTTTATTTCATTGTAAAAATATTCTTTCATTTTATCGCGAACACAAAATCGCATATTTCAGTAAAAAACTGTTCTTTTAAACAAACTTCGAGCGAAAGCGAAATTTGAGCTTCTCAAAAGAAAATAATGAGACATCAAAGAGAAGCGAATGAGAAATAAAACAAATAGGATTTCATGAAAATAATTATTTTAAATGAATAATCAAAGTGAATTAGGCATTATCTGCAACATTTTTGAAATTCATAGTAACAACGTCTATTTGAATACTCGTAAAGTCACAACTTAATTCGAGAACAAATCTTCGCCTAGGTCATTGTTGATATTAAATTAAAAATGTTGAAAATTCAAATCGATATGAAGCAAAGGAAAGGAGCGTGAAAAGCTTTCATTTCATTCATTAATATACGGCATTGTTTGTAAACTTTGCTTTAGAGAATTTACAACAATGAGAACTTTTCACTTTACACTTTCCTTCACTAAATTTGATTAAAACGGGAATTTTTAAACCTGTGTACAATCGTTCAAAATTGCACAACAGTTAAAAGTTTTATTTTACAGGAGTAAAGACACTAGATTTGTATCGCATTTAGGATATATTATCTTTGAAAGTAAAAAATTCAATAAACGTAGTACCATTATTTTAAAAAATTAAATTGTCAGTAACATAAATTTCATTTTATATTTCTACGCTTCTTTTATCACGAGAATTATAAAGCTCACCGCTTTATCAATCGTCAATAATTTTAAAAACAATGCATTGCACAGTGGCTTGTTGAGGAAAAATGTGATAAAAATAAAATTCGTAATGATGCAATAAAACAGTGTGAACTTGAAACATTTTTATTAATTCTGCAATATACGCAAACTTTGGCAAGTTGGTTTTTATTTGTTTTCACAGTGAGTAAGATTGCTTGCTATATGTTTGATTTGTTAGCTTATTTTATTATATCGATTGTCTTTATATCAGAACTTCGAACCGAAAAGGTTTAAGCATAGCCTATGAAGAAAATCTCAAATTAATTTCAGTGCCACATTTATGTGATTGCCGATCATTTCGCATTTGCATGTAGTATGTGGCGATTATCATTATTTCGTCTAGATCATTACAAATGCGCAATTAGAGAAAATATTCATCAGCCAATCTTTAAAATTATTTTCTTCTCTTTTAAACTTCACTTATTTTTGTTAACCTGCTTCAAAAAGTAATCGAAATTGACTAACATTTCAAATTCTGTGTAAAAATAACGAAAAAGACAGGCATAAGAGCGATCGCTGATTATACGTGATCAGTGAACATTAAAATTCTATTTTGGAGAACACGTTTCATTGCAAAGCAAAAACTTTTCTAGAAAAAGCGCTTTCTGTCTTAGGCTCACTATCATAAAAATGCAAGAAAATAAGAATAATATGATTATTGACCAAATGCAGCCATTGAGCATAGTAAAACGTGCAATAAGCCTATGGTCAATAAAGTGTGCACTAAAAGCGAGCAAAAAATGCGAATGCGAAATTTGTGTTTGTTTTTTTTTACAATTTTCTAGTCGCTCGAAAAAAAGTAAACCGCACGATTAAATTTTCATAATTCAATTGCTTTTAATTCTAATTTTTATTTTTGCAATTCTGCAAAAGTGCTTTAATTGGACGATTTTTCTACTTTTTTAAAAGTTTATTAATTTTAAAAAAACCACTTCTATGTTCACTCGTTGAGGTTTTTTTTCGAAAAGATTAAAATTTGCATTTTCAATCACAAACTCTGTTTGCTTTTTGTTTAGTTTGTTTTAAAGTTTTATAGCTTGCTCATCATTTTTTAAAAAACTTTCAAGAGCTTTTTGAAAATTTTAGGCTTAATAAAATCAAGTAAAAATATTAAGTTGAGCGTGAAAATCAAAAGCTCTAAATTTTTATTTTATGCGTTGCTTATTTTGCATCACTTTTAAGAATAATAAAAAATGCCTTCAATCAAATTCATCTATAGAAAATTCAGAAAAATTAATTTTAATTATCTATCGTTTTCATTTAAAATCTGAAATTTTCAAGCAAACTTACTGATAAGATAGCAATTAATTTTTTAAAGCTACATATTCAATCTTAAAATTATACCAAGAAAATTTATAGAACAGAATATAATTGATCAGAAGAGAAGATAGATTTGAGAAGAATATCAACAAGTTATATTAAATCTCTTATGTTAATCCAGATTCGAGAAAATGTGTGACCCAGGGGAAAATGATGAAGAGATGTTAACAAAGAAGATTATGGAGGAACTTAAGGAGCTAACGTTTAAGAGATCAACTTGTAGATTTTTTATTTTTAAAAATTAAGCAAATTCACACGCATACAGTTTCGGGAAAATGTTTGACACAGCGATAATTGATGAAGATACGCAAGCTAATTTTGCGTTTCTCAATTTAAAATATAAAACTTTATCTTATAAATAAAAATTAAAAGCGATAAATGTAAAAAGGCAAATAATTTCTTTACTTACCATTGATGAATGAACATTTCACTTTGCGTTGAAATTTAACTGCTTGCAATGGCTTTTAAATATGATAAGCACGAAAAACTGTGTTCAATTCGCTGACCAACGTTCGAACGGGGAGCAAACAATATGCATGGCGTCAATACATTTTCTGAAACCACAATGAATCTGTTGAGTTAAGGTTGTTCACTAAATTTCCAAAGAATCAAAGTTCGAATAATGTTGAAATCTTTACTTTTGCTTTCGACATTTTAAAAAATTATTTAAGAATTCTTTCTAACTTCTTTTTTTCTAACCAACATCAAAGTAACTTAATTAACTTGTAATGAAATCGTCACATGAAAAAGGTGAAAAACTATTCTCCACTCACTTAAACACACATTTTATTACTCACCTTCACTCGAATATACTGAAATCTCTTTATTTTGTGACGATTGGGCTTTGTCGTCACAATAATTTAGGAACGATGAAGGCGCAATGGATTTTTAGAGTTAGACGAATACTATTATCAACAAAACACGAGTACAAAATGCATTTTAAAGCGAGAAAGTTGCACGTCAGCGAAAGAGGCAAATATGCATTTTACATGCGGTTTTAATACACAAGTTATTGCTTTCGCATTGGCGATAGCCGATGTGGTCATCTTTTGCTGTGCTGCAAAGGTCGAAAGTACAAATGCAAGTACAAGTGCGTAAATCTGTATGATGATTGTTGGTGATATCGCTAGCACTGTGGCGAGCGTGCACGCCACAATATAAACTAAATTGATTTTACTTTTAAATTCTTTTAATTTTGTCGCGAATTCGATTAAAACGGCAGTGAATCATTCTGATCAGGTTAATTTTAGAAGTTTGTTTTCAACATTCAGGCTAAAGTTCAAAATATAAATTGTAAATTCAATGCTTTTTTATTGATTATCAATAAAAAAAAATTCAATAGCAATCAAAATGAATCCAATTTATGCATACATTCAGATTTTAACACATTTCATGCAATTACCACAAGCGGTTTGCGGGGTAATCTCTTTTCTACCCTCTTTTCTTAACAGTAGATGGCTCTTTGCTTTTCATAAAATGAAGCTTTTAAGAGCAAAATTTCTCGCGAATTTTTGCTCAAAGGCAACTTTTATTTTAGTTCAGATGAGAAAACAGACTGCCTTCACATTCGGTTCGTCCATTGGTCTTAACTTTAGTTGTCTTTGTACTGTAATTTGTTAAATTTTACTTAACTGCATTATGATGTTATTTTACACGTAGGTCAGATGTAGGTACCGAATGAGGTGCAAATCATGTGATGTTGATCATTTATCGTCTCATAAGTTAATTTTCTTTAGAATGACCAAAAATTTCAAGCAAATATCTCAATAAAGAAAATAAATTTCACTATTTACAATTCTTTTTGCTCATTTGCATTGATTTTTATAAAATGAAATTTTCTATCGAAAAGAACGCTGAATGTATTCAGGTAGCTTTGCTTTCACGAAATTCAAATGTTTTCCAATTTCTTTTTCATTCAAAAGCGTTCTTCCCATTTTCAAACTTTTTGTTTGTGTTGTATAAACAAATTTGTTTACTTTTTATATTAAAATTAAAATTAGGTAAACAAACTCCTCAAGCTAATGAATTAACTCGATTACCATTCAGAGGAAAATTAATTTTGAAGATTGACAACGTTCTATAGAAATGACTTGGGAGTATGTCACCCGCTAATAATTATTTATTTTGATATAATCGTTTTCACTTCAGCTGTTTGCTTGCGATAAATTACGAGCATTAGTTGAAAACTTGAGAAATGACGTTAATTGGAAAACCGAATCTCTACGTTTGTGCAGCATTTTTCACATTTCAGATTTTATGAAATTGATTTGAGATAAAAAAAATTGAATAAAACTCAAAAAAAGTAATTAAAATTGTACATTTTGTCTTAGAGATCCGCGATTTTTGTTTTGTAATTTGAATATTTTAAAATAAAATTTTATTTGATGAAGAAACAACTTTTAAAGCGAAGAATGACACTTATTCAATTAAATTTGATCTTTCCTTAGATGGTTGATTGTTCACTTAAGAACAGTCTTAAAGATCACGTAGAACTTGTTTAGCAAACAGACGAAACGAAACGCGTGAATTTTTAAAAATAATAACAAACCAAATTCATCTAATTGCACATTTGTAAAGAGAGTTTTGAAAAAATGAAAGACAAAGGCAAAGGGGCAAGTAGATTATGAACGTTATATTAACAAAGTGAGCGATTCTTGCTGCAATGATTTCCAAATGTTTCCAACCGTTTTAAAACATAATTGGAAAAGCTACAAGTGATGGGCCTACAATCTACCGAAAAGTGTATGGACTGCAAGAAACTGTTGCGCCGTCAATTTGCTGAGACAATACTGAATCATTCGAAATAGAAATCTTTTCGACCTCTCTCGGTGTCTACTAGGAAGCGAATGGTCCCAAAAATTTGTTATCGTAATCGGACATTAAGTACCTGCCAAAAAAACCTTAACTGTCTTAACTCTTATCAAAACCAATTATCGCATGAATTATGGTTTTTGTGATGATTTTTTCAAAGTTTTTCAATACTTCACTTTTTATTTTGCAATATTCAAACATTTTATTCGTTTTTCTTACGTCTACCTTTTTTTCTAAACATTTAAATTCATGAGCAATTGTCGAACTTATAAGGAGAAATTTATAGTGAATTTATTAAGTTCTATCTACATTCTAAATTTCATTTAAATCGCCATCGGGTAAAAACTAGTTGAATCACTTTTTGTTCAACCTGTGGTTTGAATTTACATGCAAACTTTGAGACAAATGTTTGAGGAAGATTGAAGCAACTTTCGCCATTTAAATCTTTTTCCTAAATCTAAAGTTCATAGAGAGAGAGAGAAAGAGGAAATGAATGGAGCAGAAGCATAAATCATTACTCTTTCGTTGATTGTTTAATCACAAGAAAGAGTGATTGAAGTGCAATTTTCTACGTGCTGTTTTAACTTATGACTTCCTTTCCGTTAACAAGAATTTATGGCTCCAAATTATGATTATTTCCGTCTTTAAGCAAATAACAGCAGCATTGTGTTCGAAACGAGCGTTTGTTTTATCGCAGAGTAAGAGTGCCTTCAAAGCAAATAGCGAAGGTAATTTTGCGCTTTGTTTTATTAATGAAAAGTGAAAAAAGAAATTGGTCAGCTCCTTAAATTGATTTTTGCTCGAATCAAATTAAGTCTAATAAACAGAATCGCGAGCAGTAATAATTGAAGCCGGTCAAGAAGTATTGCGCGAAATATCGCTTTGCCGTACGCTTTCACATTTGATGTATGAGCATTTAAGCATTCATTCGCAAACGTGACTATTTCTGCCATTTTTGCTATTCTCGAATTCAATTGTGAACGTAATCAAACTGAATACAAAAATAACATTCTTATTTCGTGACTATTCAAATGTGAATGAAAATGATGCTTCGCGTGACTTCTCTTTTATCGAATAGCTCTGTTCAGCTTTTCTCTTTTCGTTTCCTTTTTCTTTTTGCAAAGCGATCAAAAGTTGTCAATTTCGGTTTTTTTTTCGCTTAAAACCAATCATTTGAGATTTCATTTTTCATTAAGTAAAAACTTTATTGAAAATTGAATAAAAAAATTTTCATTTTCGCCAAGAATTTGAAAATAGAACAACTAGTTCATAAGTTTTATCATTTAAAAAGAATGAAAAAAAACTTGCTTTTCACACCTTTCTTTTCTTTTCATCATTATTTCTTGATAAAAATTTTTTGAACTTCTCGCCTCTGATTTAGTAAAGAAAAATGTTCAAAACTAATTTCTTCGATTCGGCACACAAAGTTGTTATACAGAACAAAATTTACTGAAGTGAATTCACCTCATTCGCCATTTGTTTTTTGTTTAGTGAAGAGACATTTTGCTCGTTTATTACCTTTAGGCTTTGTTCTCACTTTTGTTTCAATTGAAAGCGACACCTTTTTCACTTCAAGCTAAAATTAGTGAAACGAATCCACTTTTGCAATAACAAAACGATTTTTTTCACGAAAATATGTCGTTGGCCTAAAGAATTACTTTTGCTTACTTTAAAAGCACAAACTTTCAATTTTTGAATATATTCGTCGAGTGAATTTCTATAGTCCTGTAATTTCTACAGGTTAGTTTGAGCTGAGTTGAGAAAATTGAAATTACAAAAAAAAACTTTTTTTCACAACCAAATATGAGAAATATTTGTAATTTTACAACGAATTCGTTAAAAATCATCGCATTACTTTAAATTAGATTAAATAACGATAAGTAATGTTCGATTTAGTTTAGCGTGAGTAAAGGTTTGTTAGGTAAAAGAGTTTGATCAAAGCCTCAAAATAACTTTTTTGTAACTGTTAATAACAAACTAAAACATTTAAAATATGTATTTAAGGGATTTTTGCAATATTCTTCCAAATCTGACCAAAAGTCAACTTAACTGGAATGTTGAATTTTTGGACATTACAAATGTAGAACACTCATGCGTGAAACATCTCAGTCGACCTCAGTGTTGAAGTGAGATGAGCAGGCGATACAATGCTTTAATAAAATTTTAAATTTTGCGACAAAAAGAAAATTAAAAATAAAAATATTAATTTTTCAAAAACAAAAGAATTCATAAAGCGCAATTTATGTAGAGAAAAAGGTAGATCAAGATGATTTTGGAGCCATTTTTTGTGTTCTCTCTAAAAATTTTCAACATGAAATTCACTCAAATTTTTTAGCATTATACAAAAAGAAAAATTAAATTTTGCTTTCGTGGTTTTGAAAGCATAAAATTTATTTTTTAAATCACAAAACAATGTTTACGAAATAAATAGAAAAGCTGAATAAATATGAAATTAAAAGCAATTTGCATTTAAGTTAATCAGTTTTCTCTTGCTTCAAAAAGCATTATGTTTGAGAAGTAAATTACATTTTTTATATTGAAAAAACATATTAAAATGGCTTTTTCTCAAAAGGAATGCAATTTTTATTCTTTTTCACACTTTTCTGAATTCATTAAGAGATGAGGCAAAATGGTGTTTGAATCGCGAACAAAATTAAGTTCGCATTGAATGCATTTTAGGTATGGGCGCGGTGTGCACAACTTTTCACTTTTTTACGCTTTCACTGTTAATGAAAAAAAAAATATTGCAAAACACAAAAGCGAATGGTGGTTGTGTCTGATGTCAGTGGTTCACTTAATGAATTATCCTCCCAATATTTTGCACGCATATGAATTCGTTTCGATTAATTGCCTGTCGAGAATGAATCGATCGCTAAGCTAGCAAGAGAGCTTGTTAGTTTGTGCGCTCAATTTTCAATCACGCTTTAATATGAAGCGAACATCATTGCAAAAACATGTTAAACATTCATTTTAAAACAGTTATTACAAAGTATAATGTGTTCAGTTTATGTGTATTATGGTGCACGTTTATTTCAATATGTTAAATAGCTGTACTACTGGATACAGAAAAAAAGTTCCTCACAGCGAAAAGCGCATTTTACAGCAATTCACTAAGCTTAACGCAAATCGTGCATTATTTTAACTTATTTTGATAATAATATTCTAATTCAACATCACAATAAATGTGTAAACAAGATAAGAATGGAACTCACTTTTTAACTATTTCTTTACGGCTAGACACTTACATTACGCGAATTATATTGACTATTGATTCATTATTCGCACATATTTCGAAGAATTTAATTTTCGTCGTATAGGAGCACTGGGGTATTAACACAAAAATGAATTAAATAAAACACCGCCTTGAAAGCATGTTTTCGTTTAAATAAATTAAAATCAAATATGTGCAATGTGACGTTTTGTGCAATGCAGTGAAGTATTCTTTAAGTTGTGAGAAACTTTTTTCTGCTCTCCGGTAATACCTCACAATTTTTATTATTTTGTGTTTCGCTTTTGTTTCTACTTTTACTTCTTGAGATTCATTGATTGTGATACCTGCTTTAAAATTAAAATGAATTGAAAATTCTAGATAATTTATCTTCATTCTATTTAGCTTTGTCTGTGTTTTGATCTTTGGTTCATTTATAACAGTGAAATTCACATTTCAATTGTCGAGAATTCTATTGATTGTCGGTGTTTAAGTCATTTGCATTTTTTCAGTAATCGCTTTTTCTTTTTAGAAAAAATATTAAAAAGAAATAAAGAGAGTTTCATAAAGCTGAAAAGGCGCTCGTGAAATTTTAATTTTAATTTCACTCGATATGAACATTTTCAATCATGTGTTAATTAAATAATAAATCAATTTAAATTGTTTTTCAACATAAATATTGAATAAGAAGATTAATATAAAATTTTTCATACAGCTCCTGTCAAAATATTTTGCTGTCTCATCCATAAAAGAAAAATCTTTAATTATATTTGCATATTTAATGCGAAACATTTTGAAAGGAGCTGTACTATAAGCCGAAAGTTTACATTTGAGTTGGAGTGGATTGAACGAACGTTATTTTCTCAAATTGTGTGCAAAGTTGCATCACTCTAAGGCTATGAAATTTCGATTTAAGAAATAATTTATAAGTTGAAACACAATAATAAAATCAGATGCGAGGGTCAAAATTGATTTGAAACGTTTTATAGTTATTTGAAAGTGAATCGCACAAATAAATAAATAAAATGAACAATTGTAATGGAAGTAAAACGAAAAACTTCATTTTGTGAATGAAGGCAATTTGAAATCGAATTTAAAATTGGAGTTAGAGAAGTTGAAGTCAGAGAAGGTTAGTATACAGAAGCGATTGCCGTAAGCATTTAATTGGTCGGATTTATCTGAGCGAATTACAATCGATTTTTCTTCAATAAACTTTCATTTTTTCGAACGCTTTCTTTTAGTTTTTTTTTTTTTGCGTCAACACTTCATTACCCTTTTCAAAGCTGAAAATTGGATTTACTTTTTTTGCTTTGCGTGAAGCAAAACAAAGAAATATCGCGATGCAATTTGTTGAAAAGTGAATACAGCGAAATTGCGTTTTCGAAACAATTTTTAATTAAATCTTTATCATGCATTTGTTCGAACTCAATCGATGTATTCGCAAGTTTGCCTCGCGAAAGCGGAACAAACACAACAATGTGATCCCAGCGATGAATTCAAAGTAATTTGTAGTAAAGTCACTTAATAACTTTTAACTTTTGAGCTAGAGAAACGCTTTCGTCTACCTGTGACTTTAGATTTCAATCGATTCAAGTTTGTTTTATTTGTTTAGAACGCTTTTGTTTTTGGAACGCGATCTTCTCTCTAAAGTCTTTTCTCTTCTCTTGAAAGCATAAATACATAAATAAGAAAAGCTGATTTAATTCTTGTCTTTCTTTTCTTCCCTCCCATCCTTTCCAAAAGGCAATATTTTACGCGCAAATAAACGCTTCATTTTCATTTTGCTTTTCAAATTTGACAACACATTTCGCCGCTTCAAAATTATATGTTTACAGTTAAATACGGAAAGAATAGTAATTTAATAAATATGCGCGTCTCATTCGAGGATATGGAAGCAAAGATAACTTACGACGAGCAAACTTTTTTTAATTTTCTAGGAAAGCAACAAAAAAAAAATGCAATCTGCTCTTTGAGTCGTTCGAGATTGGATTTGATATTGCATTTCACTTTTTGCTCGCTTATAAAAACGCATACAATTTTATTTGTTGTCGAGAGGCGCATTGAACAGCAGGTGACAGGCAATTTTGCATTGATTTCGAATTTTTTTGAAACAAATCAAATCTTTGAATGCTCGAAGAAAATAAATCTTCGCTAAGTTATCGCTGCACTGCGCGAATGTAGATAAAATAGAGTTAAAATCTCATTTAAATTTATCGACAAATAGCTTTCACTTTTCTCCAAAAAAAGCTCAAAAGTGTACAATTTTCATTAAGTTGATTGAATGAGGAAAAAGAAAAAAACGCGCACTTAATTGATTATATTTGTCAGACTGAAAATTATAATTGAAATTTTATGCTTTTATAAGATTCTTGCACCCTTCGCTGAAATAAGTAATTTATCGTTATATTAAAATCATTCAATCTACAAAATTATAATTTATGTTTTCGCTCACATTTTTGTAGATGAAAAATTTTTAATGTTCACAAAAGTTGTCACTTTTCATGCGCTTTTAATTAAATTTTGTCAGCGAACTCTGTTTTAATGCTGCAGACATTACATCACCGCTGAAAATGGTTAGCAGAAAACTAGAAAATGTAATCACGTTTACGCTGATATTCGTAAATTATAACTCACTATTCAGGAGCGCGCGTATGAATTTCTAAATTCTGAGTTATTAACAAATGTACCAAAAGCGGGGCTAAGTTTTTTCGCTGTGGTTCGACTATAACTTCTAATTAAGAACTTCGAAATTTTTGTTTTAAATTTTTTTAATTAAAAATTGTAAATCATGAATTGAGATGAA
This sequence comes from Dinothrombium tinctorium, assembly GCA_003675995.1. NCBI lineage: Eukaryota > Metazoa > Arthropoda > Arachnida > Trombidiformes > Trombidiidae > Dinothrombium > Dinothrombium tinctorium. The sequence goes on from NCKU01000151.1 coordinate 45,127, forward strand.
TTAACGAGATATTTTTAAAAACATTTTTGAAATTAACTTCTTTAATGTTAATTTAACAAGTCTGTTTGTTAATTAAAAAATGTGATAAAAATCTAGTAAAAATTCAATTTCAAAACCCTCTAGGCAATAATCTGTGTATTTTAACTATGACTAAAAGGTAAATTAAAGTGACAATTATACAATGTAATAGTTAGAAACCACAATTAAATCTTGAAAAGAACAACAATTTTGAAATTGCATAAAACGAAAATGAAATGAAAAAAATTAGATTTGTAGAAAGTATGAAAGTATTTAGGTAGTATGCAAAATGAAGGATTTTATCTAGTTTTATTACTTTGGTTTTCACGAGATCTTTTTTCACATGTAAAGCATTGCAAAAAAAAGCTGACTACCGATAATCGAAATATTTTGCTGTGAATCGGTTTTTAACTCATAAAAGGTCAGAAAGGAGATTATGATTATGATGAGATATAATTGAGTATAGAGACATGCTAATACAGTTTCGGAAAAAGTTTGTCTCAGCGATAATTGATGAAGAGACGCAATCTTAGGGTGCGTTTCTCAATTTAAAATAAAACTTTGTGTTGTGAATACTCGCAATTAATAGCGATGAATGTTAAAAAGGCAAATAATTTCTTAACTTACCATTGATGAAATCGAAAAAATGCGATTGAATGAAATGATTTGATGATTGCTCGGAATTGTTGTTTAATAACAAACAACGATAACTCGAGAACTATTTTTACAAAACAAAATAAGTCACACGGAAATCACTTATTATTTGCACACATTAATTGCATATTTGTGCAATGAGTTTTGAATAAATATTTTTAAATTCTTTATAAACAAAAAGAACATTTCACTTTGCGTCGAAATTCAAATGTTTGCACATCGCTTTTAAATGTGATAAGCATGAAAAAATGTGTTGAATTTGCTGATCAACGTTCGAATGGCGAGGAAACAATAAGTATGGCGTCAATACATTTTCTGAGCAATAATGAATCTGTTGAATTAAGGTTACTCACAACATGTCCAAAGCATAATGTTGAAGTGTTTATTTTTTCTTCGAAATTTTAAAATATTTTTTATTTAGGAATTTTAACTTCTTTTTGTTCTGCCTAACACAAAAGCAATTTAATTAACTTGTAATGAAATCTTCACATGAAAAAAATTGAAAAACTCTTCTTCACTCACTTAAACACACATTTTGCTATTCACCTTCATTCGAATATACTGAAAGCTATTTGTTTAAACAAAATTGATAACTGTGCTTGATTTCACTTTTAAATGCTTTTAATTTTGTCGCCAACTCCGGTCAAAATTGATGTGTTTCAGAGTGATAAGATATTGAATGATCGATCCTGGACAAACATTCTTTCCGAAACTGTATATCGTATGCGAGGTAAATACTCTTCAAAAAAACTAGAAGGTTAAAGCGAATTCGGGTAAAAAGAAAAAAATGAATGGGAAAAGAAGGACGATTGAAATTGCATTACTTTTGTTTTTAAGTGACAATTTTTTCAACTGTGGCGTTTTGACAAACGTGCACGCCATACTATATATCATATAGCAAGTTCTAACAAACTGTTAAAAATTTGTTTATGTATATGTATGTTTATGCATCCGCAATAGAAATGTAAAAATATTTTAGCACGTTGTTAAATTTTATACATAGATTGACATAAAACTTACAACGATACATGTTGACATGGACTAGTGACATCAAAAGAAAAATTCGCACCTATTATGAGGAATTATTCTAAATACAAGAAGTTCAATATGCATACTAAGTTTTATTAGAATCGGGATAAGTAGTTTCCTAGTAAAATGAGAAAATTTTTTATCTCTTGCTTAGAATTAAATTAATCTTTAATTATTAAAATTTCGAAACAATGCTATTACGCGAATTATCTGTTATGATAAAGGCAAATTTGCTTTTTGTTAAAAATTTGCGTTTTTAAGAAAGCATCGCATTAAAAAAAAAAAAATGAAAAAGGAAAATTTAAAAATTTTAAAGTTTCGAAAACTCGACACTAGTTGGTTGAGGTACGTCGATTGCGTCTTATACAATTGATTGATTGATTTTAAATAGTTGCTGTTATGAAATAGCAAAAATCTATCTTCTAACATCTTGACTTTAGTGTCATATGTAATGTTTACAAAAGCCTCTCTGAATTCTTTTGGAGTTATTGCTTTTGTCATTTTGTATATGAAGCTTTCGCTGCTCGACAAACTCAATGTGTAACAAGGCGAACCAGAAAATTTGCAAAATGTATAGAAAATATCGTCTCGAATAAGGCGAGTAGAGCATATCGGTGAAAATTGTAGAGCATATTTTTCATAACAAGAGAATGAAAAATGATTACGGACAGCGTTAGCCGCACGGTGAAAGTTTTTTGCGCACGTTTACCGCATTTCAGCGAAATGGATGCGCAAATATACGGCTGTAAGGAATATGTGGCGAACACTTTGTTTATAATCATTCGCTTATTCGAGTGTAACAGAGACTAATGTCCTCTTCTTTTCACTCTCGCCGCTGATCGCTTTGCGTCTATTTATTTGTCTGCTCCTCTCATTGACGAGACTGAGGCCGTAAACAGCGCATCCTTTCTCTTCAATTGTTTCTCTTCTTCTGCGAGAAACAATCGCATTTCATAAAGTTTCGATCTAGAATCGATTCTTCGCGTCGCTTACAAATTGTGACATTTTTTTCGACACTTTCGATGTTCAACCTTTAGAGGGAAAAGCGATTAATGAATGATTTATGAAATTAAGCGAAAGCCGAAATGAATCTCGCGACGAAAATAATGAACGTTCGCGTGCTGATAGAAATATTCACGATTCTCTCTTACTTCTGTGGTAAGCCTCTTTTCTCACTTTTCTCTCTTTAATTTAAACTTTGAAAAAAATGAAAAGCATGCGATAAGCATCAAGCGATCTTTTTTCGTTTCAATTTCTGTCATTTTTTGAATTTTTTTACTTCAAGTTAAAAACTTTTCGCAGTTTTTGTCAAGAATTTTGTAAAAAAGGAGATAAGAGAAGATGATTTTGTCATTTTGCAATCGTTGAAATATAGATTGATTAAATCTAAGCGATCGCGAAAACGAAGTCGCCGAAAATCGATCGAAACGTAAAACACCGTTTCACTTCACTCAGCCAAGCATTGTAATTTAATTTGGCTAACTTAAGCGAGGCAATTTAGTTTTTTGAAAATTGACATCATAGAAAAACATCTTTCTAAATATTGAGCTTCTCTTTCTCGAATTGTGTAGCAACGAAACTGTTTTCAAAGAAGAGTACGAACGACAGATGCGAGCAACGAGACCATTGCTAACGATGTAGTGTTTAATTCAACGTTTACATCAAAAAAGTTAATTCGAAGCGAAAAAGATAAGATGTCCGGAATAATGTCTCTCGAAATTGCGGTGGTTTTTCGAGCGACGCTCGCTTTTCATTCTTTAAAGTTGAAGTTTGGAGTGTTTTTATTGAATTAAGAGCGCGTTCACTGCGAAAAGAGGCGATTTTTTCTACGTTTCCTTCCTCTCTGAAAAGCTTACAATTCGAAAAGATGAGCCACTTAATTTTAATTTGTATTTAAATTGAATAAAAATTGATTAAAAATTGTGGATGAAAGCGAGCGGCGTTTGTCTAATCGAACGCTGCGCCTACGTAGTAACGTTTAGAACTTAAATGTAAAATTCAATTTCGAGAGAATTTAGTCCCACAAAATTGCATCAATCGGGTAAATGTGCGCTTCGCGCGATGAGCGAAAAGCCGTTAATAATGAAAATTGTTAATCAGTATTCAACGCCATAAGTGTGGCATTCGCATTCGTGAAAGTGTTTTCTCAATGAGCCAATATAACCGAAGTGAACAACGAATCAAGCAGTTTAGCTGCAATTGAATTCAATTTCTATGAAAATTTGCCGAAAATAGCGCTGTGAAAATGTGAATGTTTGAGAAAAAAAAGCGAAAGTTCACTCTCTTCTTCGCCATAATTCGTATTATACACGAATTGTGTGCGTAGCGTTTTCGCTGCGAGCAACTTTGAAAATGAAACAAAAACATTGAAATTGAATAAGAAAAAGCGCGATTGAAGCAACTTAATTCATGGATATTCACATTAAACGAGCTTCTATCAGCGCTCTCTTTATTAAATCTTTTCGCCTCCGAAAATTTTTCTTCTTTTATTTTTCATATGCCATAACTTTTGCCCCTCGCTTCTTTTCTTTTTTGCTTTCTTTACACTGATGTCCTCATTAAGTTTCGCTTCATTCGGTGAACAATTTTAGAAAGTGCGCTAGTAATGTTCGTTCTATTGCCGAACCGCGAAATCCTCTCTACTGTGCCCATCTTTCTAAAGTAAATATGCGCGTTATTGTTACTACTTCATGTGTGAAATATGCATAAAATTTAAATTGATCCGTGAAATTGCAGTGAAAGTAATGAGATAAAGAAAGATATTTTTCGGGCTTTGCGCTCGAACGATGCGAATAATAGCGTACGCTTTCAAACGGCATCATAAAAGGCTCAGAGAAAAGACGCTGTAGTTCTGTGTGTTTGTGTGTTTGTGTACTATCAACGTGTGTTTTGTGTGCTTTGCTGCGAAAACAAGCCGATCGCGAAAAGCGTATGCGATTGAAAAAAACGAGACTCCGATTAGTTTGAAGAGATTATGCATTCGTATCGCTTTTAAACGCTTTCACAAAGATTTGCTTCATAAACATTATATAAAACACGAAGTTTTTTTCTTCGTTCGTGCGCAGAACTAAACGAGATGAAAAGCGAAGTAAAACAGACAAAAAAAAGTTTACTTCTCGTTCGGTCTACAAGAGAGAGAGAGAGAGAGAGAGAGAGAGAGAGAGAGAGAGAGAAGAGTGATCGCATTTTTTTCATATTTAATCAATAAACGAAGGCACACGAAGAAGAAAGGACAAAAAATGCACAATTTTGCAGATACACTCAGTCGTATTTCTATAGATTGCATGTGTGCGCTCTTCTCTGCCAAACCCTTCGTCGAAGACGAAAATCATTTACGGCTACGTTTTTTTTATATCGATGATTGATGATCGATGAACAAACGCTCTCTTCACTCTACTTAATCACATTAAACAATTTAATCTTAAACGTAGCTTAAAATACATATTCACTCGCGCTCTCTCTCTTCATTTTCTCGCTGTAGGTGTGTTGAACACGTTTGAGATTAAATAAAGTTCAACTTCTCGCGACGAATAGCAAATTTTATGGCTTTTTCGCTTTGATTTATGATTTTGGCTTTCTTTGCTTTCAGCGCAGAAATAACTCAGCGATGAAAAATAAAAAGTGAAGTTAATTCGAGAAAAAAAAATTTCGATTGTCAAAGAGATCGTTTTCGCAAGCATTTGCTTAAGATGTCTAACTGTCATTTAGTTTCGCGTTCGTTTCGCTTGTATATTCAATTTTAAGATTGCATCCATCGAGGAAATTAATTTCCACACATTCATGCATTCAAATGTTTTTTCTGTATAAGCGTAGAATTGTCTAACTCTCTTCATTTCAATTAAGCGTAATGTGAAAAATTTTTTGTATAAAATCTAAGTGCTGAAGCAATATAAAATGGTAATGAGTGCGTTTTATTCTAGCATAAATGAGTCAGGCTCTTCAATCGTCGAAACAATTTGACTGTTCTTAACCGTCGCAGCTATTTAAGCGAGTTTAACAATGGCTTGTGAAAACGCAATTGCTGCAAAAGTTGTAAACCTTATCGCTTTCATGCAATGTCCATGGTGTTAAATTAAAAGCTAATCAAAACCAAAATTACGCTATTTTCGCTATTGCAACTTAATTTTGAATTTCTTACGATTAAACTCGAATGATTCTGGTTTCATTTGCAATTAAAAGTGGAAAACGAAGAAGCGTCTTTACGAGATGCTTAAAAAGATTTTGAAATAAAGTAAGTAAACAATAGCAATAAATGCAAATTGTTTGAATTTAAATTATTTGTTGGTAAAATAAATTAAATGACGAATTTATTGTCAATTATAGAAAAAACTTTTTTACCGTTTTGGAGGCGCAAAAGTTTCGAAGAAACTCATAAAGCAACTGCAAAGCGTACAACATTTAGGCGGAGAATTTTGGCCCCGAAGTGATATTATCAGTGCCACTATGATTGAAACATTTTTGTAGATTTTCTGTAAGCAGCTACTATTTAGACGACTACTGAAAATTACTTTTTATCCTTTTTTACATTTACATATTGCTGATAACTTTGTCATCAATTGCATCGCAAGCAGTGATTCTTACACATTTTGCTTTTACTTTCTTTTAGACCAAATTATCATTGAATCATGGAGTATTTGATTCAATTCATGTTTATGCTTATGGATAAATAATGCAAAAATTCTCAATATTTGTTCATTTAACCTTTAATCTAAGCGTCTTCACGATTTGCTTCGATTTGAAAATTGAATAAAAATATATGCAAAACGTAAAAAATGCTCGATAATGACTAAATCCATTTTGAAAAGCTCTCTCATACTTAATTTAAGCACATGCTTTTCGTTTCAATTAAATTTGCATTTTCTAAGAAAAATGGTCAAACTACAAAAAATAATTGAATTAAATAAAGATACAAAAATCATTTATTTTGTTCGCTAAAAACCACTTAAGCATATGTAAAAAGTAGCGTTTAATGCACAGTACTTAGAAAAGTGTTTCATTTGAAGAAATGAAAACAAAACAACAAATTCTTATTGCACTTTATTTTACAGCGCATTTAAACACACAAAATTGCAGCGAGATTGTTTGTGAAGCCGTGATGCATTTAAGTGGCATCATTTCGAGCTTTAGCTAACAGCGAAACAAATTTAGAAATGAAGCTCATAAAATCCAAATTTAATAAACTTTTTTTACACAACTAAAATATATTTTCATATAACCGAATTTAGACCTTTTTGAAGAAATGTGTCTCGAGCAAATGCAGTTTTGTACGGCATCAGTTTGATTGAATCAACCAATTTGTTTACTTTTGTATTAATCTCATTTAAGCTTGTAATTGAAGCAAATTACTTATTATTAGTGTCAACTTCTTAGAAATATTGTCAGAAGTGGGTCAAAAAAGAGAATCAGCGTCTGAGGTGGCTGAAGTTAGCTTAAAGATAAGATTGATAAAAGATTTCCAAAAATTTTATAATAAACTGACTTAACAACATCACTTCTTTCATAAAAATGTATTTGAATCATTAGTTTTGGCATCTTATATTAATTAGCAAAATTAAATTACTGCTAATTGCCTTAAAATTTGGGTTATTGACCGAGAGAAAAGAAAAATAAACTAGCTTACATTACCCTTTAAACACTTCAGAAATTCGAGCTTAAAATTGGGAAAATAAATTGACGTTTGTTTGTCATCATTAAAAAGTTAAAGTGACGCTTGATTTCTTCAACTGCTAATACAAATTTTTTTATCCTTTAAGTTGAGATTATGGGTCTCGGAGGGCGATCACAAGTTTAAACATAAAAAAATCTAAAAAATAAAATTAAGTTGACTAAATCGATTTTTTTTAAATAAATCAAGTAACAACTCTAGACAAGGAAAGAAGCTCGAAAGCTTATCGAGGAATCAGAATTGAGCTTTTTATAAGAACTTTATTTTAATATCAAAAGCAGACATTCATAAATTCAGTTGATGTCTCGAGCGCTTGTATTATTTAAGAGAAAGTCATCGAGAAAAGCAATGCACATTTTTTCTCTGCAAACTCTTTTAAGTGGGCGTTTTTTTGGAAGCATAATGCGAAAATGTCATCTTAACACAAGCTTCACCGCAGAACAAGAAATTTACTGTGTTGTTATTTGATTCCTTTTCACAAAACATGTTTTAGATAAAAATGTGGAAACAACAACAAAAAAAATTCAAAATTTCATAAAAGGTCGAATAAAATTTTATTTATTTATATCCACAAAATTTATACTAAAATTTACTTATTCATGCCTACATTTACTTATAGTCGCGCACAAAACTATTTGATAAACTTCTTAAATTTCATTTTTAAGCTTTGCCATAATTCAGAACATAAAATCTTTGTACTTTTGCTAAAATTTTTTAAAGAATTCATCGATTATTCTCTCAGCAGTTTATGTTAATTTAAATTTACTCTCTTATCGGGGAAAAAATTTATTCACTTTGATAATTTTTGAATTAATAGCTTTGCAAACGATTTTAAAGCGAATAAATGGTGAAAATATTTGAAAACAGACTCAAGAGGAAAATTTTTCACGTGGTTATTAAATGAAATATTTTAACGATAAACAACATAAAAGTGTTTGCCGGAGAGAATTCGAGTGAATGTTTCGCCACTCGACGCCGATGTGAATTTCTTGTTATAAGCATAAAACGTATGCACATTATTCTGCAAACGAGGGATCGCAATATTTTACGAGAAAAAATGTGCGAAAACTTCGCTTTAAAGACCTATTTTGGGACATTTCGAAAGCATACGTTTTCGTCGAATGTGCTCAGACGACGAGAAACGCATTTGTTTGACAAAAGGCTCATAAAGTGAAATGTTGCATCTTTTCATTTACTTACAAAATGACAGTTTTTCTATAATTTATATCTTGTCTATTAAACACTTCGTGAGCGAGTTTTTCTTAACGTTTCGAACGAGTGAAAGCGAGGAAAGAAAGAAAGAGAAGGTAGAAAGATAGAGAGAGAAAGAGAAAACGCAAAAGGTTCGCAGCATAGGCACACAAACCGAAATGCATTAATCTTTAAAGCCTGAGTGAATTCAGGTGTAACGAGATATTTGCAGGCGAAATATACACATAAACACGCATCGCATATGGCAAATGACGCTCTTTCTCTTTGCCGGTTATCGTCGAACAATGTTCGAGAGATGAGAGTGAAAAAGAGGGACGCGAGAAAGCGATGAGCGTCATTTTTCCTTTTTGGTTAAGAGCAAAGCAAGTTACATTGCATTAAAATGTGCACACCTTTTTTTTACGAGAAGCTTGTGTCCGGCTTCTCTTTTCTCATCACTTCTCCAAATGAATCTTTATTCTGCACTTCGCAGCGATCGACCATTCGTTACTCTCGCGACGAGCTTTTACATCGACTGTTGTGTGCGCTCTCAAAGCGACTAACTCATCGACAGCTCGGTTATTTGATATCGTGTTGGATAAAAAAATATAAAACGAGCAGAAATGTAAACTTTAAATGGACAAAGAATGGCTGTATGAGTATTTGTAAATGCTTTCTCGAAAAACTTCTTTCGACGAAACACACACACAAACACACACAACGTATCTCTGTACATTTCAATTTTCATTCGAAATTATACGACGCTTTTGAGCGAACTTCTTTTCGCGCTTTCTTTTCAGCGCAAAATGTGATTGAAAACAGTATTCGAATGCAACATTGTTCGCTCCTTTTCCACATTCTCTCTTTTTTGTCAAAATTTACGCATTTTTTACTACTTTCTCTGATTTATTCTTTGCTTTGCTTTTTTGTGATGAAAAGAAAATTGAAAGAAAACGCAAATAGCAAAATTTCGTTCGCCTTTCTCGCTTTATAAATGCGCCTCGTTAAAAATTTGGCCAACAAAAGCCAATTCGCAATTATGATAATTCGCTGATCGCAAACGATTTAAAAATATAATCAATTCGAGTGATTACTTCGATTGTAATTGAATACTCGATGTACATTTTTGCAAGAAATCGATGAGAAACAAGTTAATGTTTGTTGAAACGCTGCATTTCGATGGAAGAAAAGCAGAAATTTAAAATCAATTTGACAATAAGGTAAAGAGAAAGCAATTACCAATTAAGCAGCGAATATAAATTGCTCCTGCATTTGGCAAATTAATGTGCCTCTCAATGCAAACACAGCAAACGTTTTTATCTTAATTCGCTTTTTCTTAATGCACTCGAATAGCGAACGCTTGATTACATCAAAAATTATGCACACGTTTCGATTCTTGTAAGAAACAATTAGATTATTGTGAAAGTTTACAATTTGTAGCTAGCTTATTCCATCTACCTCATCTTCTTTTCTCTTTCGTTTAGATATGAATTCAGCTTTACGCTTCAAACGTATCGATGTGCCGACTTTGGTTGCTCGCGGCGCTTCCATTTGGCTTCATTGCGACTACGATCTCGAAAGCGACAATTTGTACTCAGTAAAATGGTACAAAAATAATTTAGAATTTTACCGTTTTATGGTTTTGTCACGAGACATGAAACCAGAACACAAATATTTTGCGCAACCAGGCGTTTATGTAAATGTGAGTGCAAATTTTCTCTTTTTTTGAATATAAATTTTACAATTTTCGCTTCTTGTTGCACGAAATAAAGATGAATCTATCGAATGTAACTCATGTTTACTTGCAACGAACTGATCTCAATACGGAAGGTTTGTATGCGTGCGAAGTTTCTACTGATGAACCATCGTTTCGCACTGTACGCGCGGACAAACATCTGAAGATTTATGGTAAGTCGAGATACATACACACATAAGCATCGTTTTGATAAAGTAACAAAAGTTCGTAACGAACATAAATTTGTTGCGCTTCAAGCAAAGTTACAAATTGCGGTATAACGTAGAAACTTCTACGCATTTAATACAATACGCCGAAAATTCTGGTATACATATGGTGCTTGGATGAAATTTATAATGAACCGTTTCTCGCCTTTTCTTTCTCCTCTTCGTTCGTTAACTTTCCACGAAAAGCTCGCTTATATTGAAAGGCAAAACTTTTTTTAGCTGCTTTCTTTCATCGCGATTCTTATGAATATGAGATGCCTTCGGTTATAAGTTGCCTTTTAACAATTCGATTCTCTTTTTTTTACCAAAACTTTTCATAAACCGAAAAGGGCGAATTATTTCGATCAAAAAGCAAAGCTCGTCTTTCTTTTATTTTTATTTATGATAAAAATATTAACGAAGTTTATATAGTTTGCTGTAATTATCATTTGCTTTTCAGTCTGCTTATTTTTAAAATTATTGAAATAACTCATCCTCTCGTAGGGCTTAATTTTATTAAATAAAAACATTTTGCTTTCTATATTTTATATTAGACCAGCAAACATTTTTTATTCGTCATGCTCGTTCTTATAGATTAAAAGAAAAGATTGATGCAAAACAATTTTTGGTAAAAACTAAATTCGATGTAGAAGTTTATTGTTTTTATTTAAAAGTTTGAAGAGAAATTTTCTCTTTAGCTTAATATTAAACTTGCTCTCTAATAATTACTCAAATGATTTTTATGGAAAAAAAGGAGAAAATTTTATTTTGTTGCAAATAAAAATATTATAAAAGAACTTTCAAGAAAAGAAGGAAAGTTTTGGTTTCGATTCGACCTACTTTTAAGAAAGAGCTTGAATTTGTTTAGTTCATGAATGATTTAGTTGTGTCAATTGAATTAGAATGAAGTTATCATGCGCTCCGTTAGAATCCTGAATAGATTTGCTTGGATATATTATATCCAATGGGTATCGAAAGTCAGAAGAAGTCATTTAAAACATTTTTCATCTGCGCTTCTTAAATTCAATCTTCTAAGTAAATTTCCAAACAAAAATAATCGCATACACACTTCAAATGAAATCTTAATTATTAACAATCGTTAGTTAACATTTAAACCAATTTAATGAGACATCAAGCGAACAGTGATTTAAATAAATTTATTGAGTTATGAAAGTTTTTTATATAAAAATTGATTAATTTTCGCTATAATCATTTGATATGATTTTTACGGAACTCACGATATAAAACTCTTAATTTCCTTTCCTTTATGGAATCTGACAAAATGTAACATCAAACATCTTTACAGCACACGGAAAAAATTTCTCACCCTCTAAGTGGTGATTCGTTTACTTAAGAGTGCAACAAAAGCAAGTTTTAATTCCTTAACGTGAGAAATTATTATTTTACTATCTTCTACAATTGGTGTAAACAAATTAACATTTTTAATTTGAAACTTATTTTAAGTTGAGTTTTTATTATTCCGAAGTTATCAACAAGTTATTAATTAAAGAAAAATCGAATGTCTATGGAGACAATAAGAACATTGCAAAAAACTATCGAAGAATGATTTAGTTGATGTGGTGATTTCTATGTAAGGAGAAAACAGATGAAATCTGAGAATGAAAGGAAAAGAGAAGAAAAACGAACAATTCAAAGTAATGTTCGGTTAAAGTTGAAGCTTGAAAGTGTCTTCATATCGAATTCAAGCATACACTGCGCGAAAAAAGTTTAAAGACACCCAAATTTTCTGGTTTTCACCAGGAATAAAAGCGTCCAAACTTTTTTAAACTTTAAAAATTAATTTATAATTTCAAAAATAAAGTTTTCTGACAAAAAATTAAAAATTTAATCGAAAAGAAACAAGCGCAGAAAGTTTTACATCATTTTTGGCGCGCAAAAAGTTTAGAGACAATTTTAATAATTAAATCAAATTTTTAAATTTAATACTTTGTGGTTCCACCTTTCGATTTTATAACTTCCAAAAGTCTTCCATTGTGGGCCACCCAATTGAGAACCAACTGGAAGAATGAAGTCGTACAAAGTTCGCTGGTAATCCGAAGCTTTTTGGCGCCCATCCAAAAATGCAATTGATGTTTTACCAGATGATGAGAAGCCAGCCCAAACCATCACCGACCCACCAACAAAATTGCGTCTCATGATGGTCTTCGGTTCCGACCTGAGATCATGCCAATAATAATGAATCCTATCTGAACCGTCCTAATTAAATTTTTTCATCAGAAAAGATGATTGAATTCCACTGGTCGGACCAAGAAATGTGTTTTGTGGCAAAGTTGAGTCGCGCTTCTTTATGATGATTTTGAAGAGCCGGTTTCTTCAACTTTTGTGATCGATGATTTGGTGACTGGTGCAAAACATTCTGCACTGTTCTAATATTTACGTTTAGGTCGAGAGGGGCCAAAATTTGCTGATCTGTTGTGGGACCAGAATTTGTTGCATTTAAAATTGCGCGTTTGTTTCTCGGCGTAAGTTTTGGTGGCCTTCCTGACCTCTTGCGTTTGCCGTAGTTGTCGGGGTCTGCCAAAACATGAGCAACGGCATCCTTAGAGCGATTGATCATCGACCTGATCTCTCTAAGAGATAACCCTGCTTCCCTAAACGCGATGATCTGCCCAATTTCGCGTTCGCTGAGGTGACTTGATGCTGGCATGGCAAAGACTGCTTGTTTTCAATTATTTTGCTGCTAAAGTGCTGTTTCAAATGATAATTGCACTTTTCGGTGCAAAAATTTNATTCTTTGCATTCCTAGCAATCAAGATTTTCACCGTCTTTAAACTTTCTGCGCGCTTAAAAAATGGTGCAAACTTATTGCACTTGGTTCTTGCAAATGAAAGTTTTTATTTTTGCGTAAAAACTTTTATTTTTAAAAATTTTGATGTTTTTAAAGTTTAAAAAATTTTGGACGCTTTTATTCCTGGTGAAAACCAAAAATTTGGGTGTCTTATATTTTTTTCGCGCAGTGTATTAGTTAATATACATTATGTATAGACATTATGTATTAGTTAATATATATT
>NCKU01000152.1:0-58478 GCA_003675995.1 Dinothrombium tinctorium
TAACTTTTTTCGACATTTTATTTAAGTGCCAATCATTTAATACATGTTTAAGCTTTTTAAATTACACAAGCAAAATAAGTGTTTTGGCTTCTCTACTCATAACATTCATCAGCTGAAAATATTTTATTAAATTAATTCAATATAACAAAAAAATTTTGCTAATAAAATCTCAAAACATTTTGCGCAAAACTTTCTTTGACATTCATTATTTTTACATATAAAATACGTTGATACACCCACGCCGGTTTAAATGAATGAAATTTTTTAAGCATTTTTTCAGAAAACAATAAAATAATGCATATGAGCATTAGTCGAAAAGCATTCTAATCTCATTAATTTTTCGATTATACCTAATAACTTCTTAAGTGACAATTATATCAAATTGCATGAAAAAACAATAAATTTTGTAAAATTATTTGATTTTGAATTAACAAGCAGAAATTGAAGATCCCCAACAGAATAAATTTTGTTATTTAGTGCTTGTTAAGCGACAAGGTACCCGAGTGGCCGCATTAAAATGTTATTTTATCCATTAAAAAATTCACGTTTTAAATGGCAAAGATAACATACCCTCAGCCTCAGAAAATTGCAGCATTGTTGCGTTTGAATGTCAACAATTTCAATATAAAGAATATTATTTCAGTCAAATCTCTGTAATCGACACCTCACTTTCCCGACATCCTCGAAAATTCGACCAAAAATTTGAACCAAAAAATTTTTTAATACAAATTTCTTCCTAGATTCCGACGACTCTTCATTTAGACATAATTTTTGGTCCAATCGATGTCGAAATAGAGAGGTTTACCGTATTTGATGTAATTATTGCGAAAAAATTTCGAATTGTCTACCTACAAACGCAATAATGCTGCGATTTTTCTGATGTTGGATGTATTAATGCGATCACGAGTGTACACTTTTGTTCACAACAAGATTCTCATAAAAATAAATTTAATTTCCATGCTTGAATAGTTTTTGAATGCACTAGAAACTAATGTGTGTTCTGATTCGAAGTTACAAAAAAGAGAACAAACGGAAGTGTCCAACTTTTCGGAAGATTGAACAGAATCTTTTCGTGATTATATTTTGCGAAACGCGAAAGCTTTTTATATCTCAAATCACTGCATACTTTTAAGTCGGCTACTTTTACGCGAGTGAAATACGTAGTTTTGCGCTTCAATCATAGAAAGCAATGCGAAAAAGCGGCGAAGCGAAAGAAACCAAAGTGATTCATGCAAAAGGTTACATCTATTCTCATTACGGTCAAAGAAGCGATTAAGCAGATTAACTCTTCGATATATTGATTTAATTCCGTCAGAGCCGAAAGCGCTTAATTACACTTCGCAAGAGCTCTCGTTGCATTTGTATCCAATGCAAAACGAAAGTACGTAATTAGCTAAAAAATTGTCACTCTGTTGTCGAGAGTTTGATGAGAAAAGTGAAATCGTAGGAAAGCTTAATGAAGCTCCTCGCATATTTGTTTTACTGTCTATAATTAGAAGACGAGAGAGAGAAAGAGAAAATATTTTTGCTAAAATAAGCTTCGTATTTAAGCGTGAAAATATCTTCACTCGCAATGAATGTGTTTTCATTGAACTGGACGCAGGCGATAACATCTTCAGTTCAAGTCTATACGCGAACAAATTCTTCGCTATCGGAAGCGTTACTAAAATATCGCATTACCAGAGAAAGCAAGATAAGATTTGCACTGAAAACGTAGTAGAAGAAAGAAGCTTTCAGGGCTAATCGTCTTTGTTTTGAATTACAGCGCGGTGAATAGCGAAAAACACGATCATAACTTTTGTGTATCATGTAACAATAAAAAAGATTTGCGTAATGATAGGTGAAAGGCAAACTTACATTTTTCGAACCGTACGGATCAATAAGCAAACCGAAACACCGAGAAGCTCCCATAATTGTCAAGAATGCGTTCAGAGACGAGAGATGAGGTTTTGTCAAAAGCTGAGCTCTAAGCGAGAGCACCGCGAAGAATGTAGCAAATGTCAGCAATAAGAATAGTGACGCTGATACGTAAATATGAATTGGCCAAAGAATGCCCAACTCATTGTCGATTTTACTCCAATTTGGTTGAACCTTATTTGAAAAACAATTGATGAAATAAATAATAAATAAGTAAAAACGAAATTCTTACCTGAATTCTGTCCCTCCACCAGTTTATCGTGGAAGGAATATTTGTTGTTTTGTTTGACATTCTATGTTTTTTAAAGTTGTTCCGTTCGAATAAGCTATATCTGAAATTTATTAACTTTGTTTAATTTTTCCTTTCTATATTAAATGTTCTTTGATGGACAGTAATTTCATAAAAGTTTTTTTCTGTAATTACTCCATTAAACCTGAAAAATTTAACAATGATTTGACTCAATAACAAACTTTTGCAATTTGTTTTACCTTTATTTTGTTTATTTGTTTTGTTTTGTGTTTGCAAATTAAATTTCAAATTTTCGTGTTGCACACCTAAAATCATTAAATTTAGGCTACTTTATTGCACAGTTATTTTTTCTACTTCGCTTAAGAATCGACATTAACGCCATTTTAAAAAAGAAAGTAACAGAAGCGTTAATTTCGTGAGTTCCGCAAAAAATGGCGAAGCAATTTTTGTTTTCTTAATTCTTTTTGTATTAGAAATAATTGGTGTTTTGTTTATTCTAATGGTTAATAAATGAAATATGAAAGTTGATCGAGTCAATTAAATTACTCAACAATTCAAGTCACAAATATTTTCGAAATTAATGTTTTTTTCTCGTGAGTAAAAAAATCGTATGAAACGCAAAAGTTTCTCGACCAAACTTTTGATTTTTATTAAAAATCAACATATTTGAAGAACATCCTTTATAATATTACTAAAATTTTGTTTTTCATTTTAAATTCTCTATTATTAATAACAATTGCCCAAAATTTTTACAAAATATTCACGTAGATATAAATGTGTGACATCATAACGTTTATCAACTCGGCAGCTTATACGCGATCGATTTAATCCGCTAATTTTTAAATGGCCAAAATTTGATAATAACAGCTTTCGTTAAATCAAAGCCAACTTTTGGATTCGAGAAAATGAAAGCATGTTTTCAATAGATTCGAACAAATTAACTACAGGCTGTTTAGAAAGTTTTTCATTAAAAAAATTTTAATTATTTTGATTATATTGATTGATTTTGATCTATTTTGATTATTTTGCGAATATTTTTATTCAAAATTATCATTTTTCACTTTCTGAACAACCTTTAGCTTCTTAAAGAAGTAAAATTTTTTGAAATTTTTGTGTTTTGAACGGTAATGAAGCTAATTAATTTGTTTGACACTTTAAATTTAAGTTCTTTAGTTTGATAAATTAAAAAACTGATAAAGAATCCAATTTTTTAACTTAAAGGTAATGCGGTCTTCACGTACAATAACCAGTACTACTATCAACTAAAGCGCTAATTGTTTCTACATAAGAGTGTAAAGTAACGTAATAGTCAGCTGAGTTTGCTAGTTAATTGATTAAAATTAAATTTGACATTTGTTTCGTTTTTATTCTCGCATTTAACCCTTGTGACATGACATTTCGGCGCACATAATTAATTTAAAAAATACAAAATAAATTATGTTAAAAGCAATTTTCTAGTTCAAATATTTCTGAAAATTTGTATTTTCAGAGCTTGAATTGCTATGTCAACATGTCCGAAAAACGCTTAACCTTTTGCATGTTATTAGGCTTTGTTTGAAAAATGATTTTGAACTATTTTGAATTCATGAGAATGCTGTAAGAGGCTGTATGGCATTTATCAATTACAATATCACGTCTAGAGTAAAATTTTCTTACAAATCTATTTTCTCTCTCATTTTCTTTTATCCTACAAAAGATTCTAAATGATGCGTTTAGCATTAAGCAACTAGGAGGAAATGCAATCTAATTGGCTTTCATAAAAATAAAGATCAAAGTATCATTTAACGTTAGCGCTGAGAAAAACTAAATTAATCGAAGAATTTAGAAGAGTAAATGATTTTCACGATGAGTTTGAAAGCGATGCTAACAAGCGTGTCTATAGTTTTTTTATTCGCGTCAAGCTTTCTTTGTTCTCAACAAAATGTTCATTATTTTCGATCTCATTTTCACGCTTAAAGTAGCACCGCGATTAATCGCTTATCTTTGTTTCTCGTTTATGTCATTAGCTCTTTCCAATAAGCCCTAGAAAAGTTTGCGTTTGATTTGATTCTAAAACAAATTTCAACCAGCAAAATTTTTGTTTTCATGTCATACGCATGTATTATGAAATCTTTCTATCAAAACTTTAAATGAAACAGCCTTAATTAGTTTTTGTAGGATTATTTCTTAAGATTTTCATTTCGATGTATGTAAATAAAGATTAAGCGCAATATTTTATTTGTCAAATAGTTTTTTCCTTTGAAAACATTTTAAGCTTTTAATATGATAAACTCTAAAATGTATTTTTAATCTCGATTAGTCTATGAGTTTGATAGTGTTTTAAGCTTTATATAAAAAACAAATGGAAAACAAATTCTGAAATTGATATTTACAGATAAAGACAAAAACCAGCCTTACATTTTTAGTACAGAACGGCATAAATGTTTAATATAGTGCAGTTTATTAAAATGCTGAGACTGCTTAGTTTTTGGTCTCTAATAGTATATGTGATTGACAAGAAACAAAAAGAATGCTAATAAAAGCTTTAGAAATTAATAATTGCTTAAAACTCACCGAAAATATTAACATTTTAAAGTAAGTCACTAGTGATTTGAAACTTTATTGTTCACGAAGTTGAAAATAGTTTTACAAAAACTTTTCTAAATAATTTTTTCTTTTTTGTTTCAAAATGTTTAGAAAAAAGTCGATAAGCTAGAGATTTTATTCGTAAGAAGCACCCTTCTAAAGGTTTACACTTTTCTTGAGAATTTTTATTGAAAAATTCGCAAGTTTAAAAAATGATGACGCCTGCAAATCCTTGAAGTAAGAATTGATGGTTTATCGTCTACCAGGTTGATTTTGTCAAATTTTCTTAGAATCTTCGAAAATTACTATAGAAGAGCCACACAATTCCACTTTAAAATACTTTTTTAAAATAACTTTGTTTGCCGAATCTTTACAAATAAAATTTTCATAAAATCGAATATAAATTATTTTCGAATATTTACAATTACTTTTTTTGCTTTTAGAAGCTCGCATTCAAAAAATGTTTTGCTATCATTCTCCATAAAAGTCAGTTAAAACATGAAAATATTCATAAATATATAATCAAACGCGTTCGCGATTTGTTTGTCAGCAGTAAATATAAGTATATGGGTACAGCGCTTGCCAGAATGTTTTATTATCGTATCCATATAAGACAGACATGTTTATTGTAAAATATTTTGACAGAAGCTGTACTTCGATCAAAAGTGTATTGAGGAAAATTTACTGTAATGAAAATTATTAATGATTTAGTAGCATGTGATTCGTTAAATACTTTTAAACCATTAAAAATGGATTCTACGGGTAAAATTACCATTATATAGGTAAATACAATATAAACAATTTTTGAGGAATTCTGGTATCTCCACTTCGAACGATAACTTTGCATGGATTTCAATCTGATTTGGCTTAACTTCATTTGGTTTATCAATATTATTGATTTGTTACTTTTAATGAGTTCGTGCAGAAAAAATCATTAGGTTTTATCAAAATTTTTCATTTTTACTAAAAGTCATTTAACATTTTATGATCTATAAACGCCGTTATAGATCATTTAAACACTAAGTGAGATTATTAAACTTATAAAATTCTACTGTCAATTGTGTTTAATGTATATGCCGAATATAAAAATGTATTTCTTATGCTGTAAAAGTAACTATGTGATGTAAATATGATTATTCCTTAAGAAAGTAATTATTGTTTAATTTATAATGCATTAGAGGAGCTGAAAGATTGTTTTGTGCCGAGATTTACAAGCTGTACATAAATATTCAAAATGGACGAAATTAAATAAAAAACAAACAATATGCAAATGATATTTATGAAAAGAAAAAAGCGAAAGCAAACATTTATTTGAAAAACATTAAGAACAAACATTTTGATTTCATTTTTAGAAAATTTATCAAGAATAAGCGTGTTTTCGCTTTCCTCATCTTTATTCTGAAAATTTTAAGAAACTATTTTATTGACTTTTCATTATGCAACTCGAAATGATATCAGTTTAAAACAAAATAAATAAATATTTTTACAGCTTGAATTCAATACATAACAAAACATTAAAATAATGACAATTAACTAATTCTGTGGAAAAACGCGGCTCAAATTCGCACTTCATAAAATTCATACAAAATATGATGACCAGAATTGCAAAATTTTGACTTTTTCAAATTGAATCCATTTATCTTTTATTTTTTCAGTTTCGTAAAATAATTTCAGAATAAATTTCTAAAATAGAACAGAAGTGTATGAATTCTTGGATACGAAACCTGTGAAAGTTTTTAAATTTTTAGCGTAGTGTTTAGACATTTTCAAGTCTGGGAATTTTGAATATAAACTCTAGATTGGTTTTTTATTTAAAAAATTAAATACAGTTATTCAAAAAAATTATCATTATCATTCGAGTAAACGGAAATAAAAGTTGAAAATTGCACATTGAAGTTTAAGATTAAGCTTTATTTAACATGAAATTTTCATTATTGCCGTTCTTATTTGACGCTTTTTTTACATTTAAAAAAAGTAGTAGAATAAAATGGATAACTGAAATTGAATAAACAAATAGTTAAACTTGAAATAGCATTCGTCAAGTTATTGCATTTTTTGTAATCTTTAATAAAGAAATCGTTTTTAATTTTTTCTATATCAATTTTGATTTTTTTCGTTTTTAGTTACATTTTAAGCTTTAAACACATGCTGTTAAAGTTAATATTCATAATAATTGAAAAAATATATTGTATTTAATTTTTTGAATCAAATTTCATTTATAGAAAATGCGACATTTTATTTGAGAGAATTCAATTCAATTTTATTGTACAAAGTGAATGCATCTGTAGTTTGAAATTAAAAAATCACGATCGATATTTAATTACAGAATTGGTAGTTTAATTCATTTCACTTCAATTTGCACACGAAATCAATTTGAAAAATAAAAAAGAACAAAGGTTTCAGTGAAACTCCTTGTTATTTATTGATTTTCTTATAGAGAATTCATTGAATTTTTTTAAAATCAAATATGCCACGACTTGAAAAACAAGCGTTTAAACCCAGCTTTGAGCAAATAAAAGAAGTTTTGAATCTCGGATTTACTTACTCTCAAATTGAATTGACATGGACTTGAATAATACGAATTCTTATATTAAACTTTGTTTTCGACATGCTCACATTTATCTCAAAGGCATAAGTGTTTGCGTAGGTTGTGTTTAAATGTAAAATGGCATTCGTGGAAATAAGTTTTTCATGGATTTTGTTGATCAACTTTTGAGTAAACAAGCAGATATAACAAATATAAAATTCAAAATGTATGACATTGTGCCGATTATAGGTTCTGATTACAGTCTTTTAAATTTACATTTCACATTTTGAAGAAAGTGTTTCACTTTTTGCAAATACTTTCATCGCGCGCTTTGGTGTAAACAATTGTTTGCAAAGAGTGAAACACTTTCTTCAAAATGTGAAATGTAAATTTAAAAGACTGTAAATAATCGAACTAAAGTAGAATTTACTTGCTTCTTCAAAAAAGGATCAAAATTTTACTTGAGCCGAAGGCTTTTCAACTCCGTAAAAATCTATTCTCAATTGTAAAAAAAAAAGATTTTCATTTCAAAATTACTTGAATAGAATCAAATGCAACTCAAATTTAATGCTATTATTGTGATTTAATTCTCTACTCAAATATTTTATAACACATCACAATTCATTTGAATATAACTAAAGTAAAGATGATTTTCTTTATTTTTCTTTATTTGCTTTTGTACAAATTTTATTTGAGTTTCGACGAGTATAACAAAGAAAAATATTATCATAGCTGTCGCAAACAAAACAAGTAAACAAAGCTTCAATGTAGTACATTAACAAAAATGAGTTCTCTCTCTATTCTTAAGGAGCTATTGAGAAGCTTTGTTCAGCTTAGTTGTCCATCTTGTAGATTAAATTTGCCTTCGAATGAAATGTTTTCTTTAATTACTTGGACTATAGTCACAAAAAAATTAATCAGATGAAATGAATATAGTTTATCTTTAAGAGTTTTACATTTTGAGTAGCTTCTCTTCGAAGTAAAAAATTAGTGAGTTTCATTCAAGAGCTCTTTGTTAGTAAATTGCATTAAATTACCAAAGAGTTTCTACTTACCTTTATTTCAATCGGTAACAAGAACAACCTCAAGATGAGTTTTTAATTAAAATTCAGTGTCATTATTAAAAAAGAAAGAAAGGAAAAAATAAGATAAGCAGTAAGGGTTTTCATAACAATATTTTTCTTATGAATTCAAGCTAATGAATTATTCTTACTTTTTTCCTAGAAAAATTTCTATCGAAATACTAACTTGTTGTAAAGCTTTTCGGAAAATATCGCTTTATCTAATTGACAGAGTTTGAAATTTTTAATCTTTTAATTTATTTAAGCTCAGAACAGCGCTTCAACTTTGAAGCAATTTAGTTAATTTCAATTCGCTATCAATTTTCAAATTAGATAAATTCTGAAAACAGCTTACCTGGCTTCTTTTAATTTTACCAAAAGCTTTGAAAATTTTAACTTTAAAAAATTAAATTATTTAATTCAATTAATTTGTTTTCATGAAAAAAGTAATACTTATATCACTTTGAACAAGAGAATCTCAGTTAGTGCAAAACATGGCGGGCTAAATTGGAAACTTTTTGCAAAATCAATAAGTTAGTTAAGTTATAACTTATAATTTATTTATATCAATGTGAAATATTTTTTAGATTTTATTTTGTTTTAAATATTGATGATAACTTTTCACTATTGAATTCTATAGCATTCATTCTATTTTCAACAAGTAAAAAGGTGATATTTCGGTATTATGAATAGAATTCTTTGTCTGAAAGCATTATAAAAACTTAATAACTAGATCATTTTAAAAATTTATATTCTACCAAAATATAAAAGATATTTTTGCATAAATGTCATACACTATGGATGTTATTGTAAAGCTAGAATTTTGAAGTACGGGGTGATTTTTATTATCTTATTTAGATAAATTTAAACCCAAATTAATTTACAGTAAAGAAAAAGGAGCAGGCCGAGTGATGTGAAGGGGGTAAAACAATGTCTCTAACAAACTGCAATATTCTAAAAATGGCGAAGTGGGTACTTTTTCTCTACTGTACATACTACATCGGTAACATTTTGGACTAAAATATGACCTCCATACATAATTTATTTAATTTATCTTATCATTAATTTAAGAAGCTCCGATACTGTTAACACTTCATTTAGTCAATGGCCATTTGATTAGTAAAATGTAAAGTATGAGAGTTAAATAAGAGCCATAAACACTAGATAGCAAAAGAATAATATACTTAAACTACGATCTTTGGAAAATTTGATTTTCAACAATGCAATTAGAGTTGAAGTGCATTCACAATTAATCAATTTCATAGCTAATCATATAATATTTAAGTATATTATCTATTACTGGCCCTCAAAAACAGAATTTAATAAAAATTCTTTAACAAGATTTTAATAAATTTAAGTGCATTTTCTTTCGCATTCTATTGTTTATGATCCTTATTGAATTCTCATGCCTTATCTTAGCGGTGCTTGCGATTAGCAAGTGCAAATATTTTAAGTTTGGTTATTACAGTCGACTCTGCTCTTTTAAATTGATCTCGCTTAGTTTAGACATAGCCGATCAGATTATGCTAAATGATACCAACACGTGAAAACTTAACACTATTGCTTTCTTCTATACAAAAGTTTCATAAAACGTAAAGCACGCTTCAACTTTGAAACTTTTTTTAGATATTTTTAAGTAAAATATGCATTTATAATTAAAGTTATGAGTGCATAAACAATTTGTCAAAGACAGCGAGTGACGGGAATTTCGGGCTTGTCATACACACGAGTGTACATATCACGATGATATCGTATCAGTTATTGAAATAGTAAAAGTCATTTGTTAACTTACTAACTGGTAGTATATATTGTAGTGTAACATTTGCAAACGCACTTGGTTGTAAATGACAATAGTTGTTTGCGTGGTTAGTCGAACTAAATTAGTCTCGCCGAATAATTTTGAGCCGCATTTTAGTGCTTATTTTCGTTCTCAATTGTAAATAAAGTCATTGTTTTCAAGCCGCTCATCAGTGTAACTCTCTTACAACACAATCGCAGCTTGTAGTCCCGATGGTGAATGTCCGTTTGGTAACGGTTTTGGGCAACTAACGGAATCAATCGTCACACATCGAGTAAGTTAATGTTTGCATTTGTTTATTTTTGTTTTTTAACCAACTAACAATTCAACTTTTTTTAACGCTTTCACATATTATTCGCTCTAATCTTGTATTCCGCACTACAACTAATTGAAATTTTTTGAAAAACGGAAGTTAAAACAAGAAATGAACAGTGAGCAGTACCCTGAAGTTAACAGTTTTTGAAGTGTCAATTAATTGAATTGAATCGTATTGCTAAAAAAGCAAAATTATAAAATTATTTTTGTAAATAGCAACAATTTCAAAATTACATGTTTCTATGAAAACAATAATGTCAACAGCAATAATAGCGTCGCCAATTTTGAGCATTAAGCAGAATTAAGTGTAGGAAGGATCATATCGATTCACTTCAATTACAAACGCTATTGATTCGATGAAAATGTTGAAAAGTTAAAACTGAAAAGCTTTAAAAAATCGCAAATGCGAACGGTAAGATTTTGCTTTTTCAACAGATGTTTTAAATTCAATTTGTTCTTTAATTGGCTTCAATCTTAGTTTTGTATTCTAGTAATTTTAACTTCTTGTCAAATACAATGTTTGAAAAAATTACAAGCGTCTGAGTAGAGACGAGGAGCCTATTTTGCTTCTTCAAATAAGCGAATATAAAATAAAAAATTGCTTAAAATCAAGGCTAAAATAATTTTAGATCGAAATTGATGATTGCACGCTGCTGACGTAGAAACACTGTTGTTCAATTTACGATAAAATAAAATTTTATTTTTCGTTTTACTTGCCATAGGCAAGTTTTATGAAAATTTGGAATTAAATTTCACAGCCCAAAGGTAATCAAAATCCAAGCTTTGAACATGAGTAAATCGAATAAAAGCAACTTTAGCTCTATTTGAATTTAGAAAAACGGTAATGAGAGTTTCTCAGAGTTTCTTTTATTGAAACAAAAATCAATCATTTGTTAGGTATCTTGCCTTACAAATAAAATATTGCTTAAAATAATTTTTACCTTAAATGCTCTACTATTGATAAAGCATTAGTAATTTAGAATAATAGTTTCGGTTATTTCTCATTTCGCTTAAATTCATTTCGCCTAAAGATGTAATCAGAAACCGAAAAACATTTTAATAATTAAAATTAATAAAAACACGCAATTTTATCGAAATTTGAATTATCGTTTTAGCATTATCTTATTAAATTTTTAACTAGTGAACAATTCTTTTCGGAGTAGTTTGTTCAATCATTTATTAAAATGTTAATTGAAAAAATGTAGAGACATTTTAGGCACGTAACGCGCATTAAAATTTTTTATTCAACTGCGAAGTTTATAATTAAATGATGGTGAAAAATTTATTGAAATATTGCTTTGTCAAATTTTTTTCATAAATTATCGCTTTTGGCGAAGACATACCGCCCAAAACCCGCCCAAAGTTTTGCTGTTTGGCCTGGTTTTGGATTTAAGAATAAATTTTTGGCTCCTGTTCACCCAAATATCAAACACTGTTTTGTTTGAACATATGAAATTCGAAATTAATTGCTTTAATTAATCAGAGAGCCATAAATGAGGGTGTGAATCGCCAATTTCTTTCAAATGAGTGAATCTAATTTTTTGCTTGAAGCAATAAAATAAAATGCAATTAAATAAATTTATTTAGAAAAGGTGTACCTAACAAAAAGCGTTTATATTGCTGGATAAACCCATTCTTTATAAATCAATTCATTTATTGTTTTATTGACGTTTCCAAAGCAGCTTGCTATTCGCTAAAATTTGACTTCAGATGAAACCTTAAAACTTAGCGCGGTAGCTTGACAATGAAAATAAAGTTTTTCGGTAAAAACCAACTTGTTGTTTGCAGTATTCGGCGAATAAGAATTGAGCTTTTATTCAAAACAAAATAATTATACAAGTGAAACATTTGATTAACGAGCTTGTTAAGTTATAAACGCTTTTTATATTCGTTTTATTTTTATTTTGTTTATTTGCTTTATGCAGCAGCGTTTTCGTTTTCGTATATTTTGCTTTAAATAATTTAAGTCTGAAAGTATGTTGTTTGCAAACTGAAAAGGTTTCTATTTAAAGCGTTAATAACTAAAATTTAATTTTCTTAATTCGCAACGCTCGCCACGAGAAAACATTAGTTGGCGATGAAAGCAGCGTTTATAGAAATATCGACTTAAAATTGCAAGCTTCAGAAAAACCTTTTAATCAAATTTCAAAAGAAGAATTGTTTATGCACAATATTTACGCATCGAGCGAAAACTATTTTTATGTTTGCATGCTACACTCACAATAGTTGCTAGTGACGAAAGCAGAAGGTTATAATTTGAAAGATCGTTAAGTTTATTCGTAAACAAAACACAAAAGTTAAGAAGTTTGAAAAATGTTTGAAACATTTGCTTTTGTGAAAGGCGAAAGTTTTTTTTCATAAACGAAATGTGCACTTGAATTTAGCGAGTGAAGAACTACAAAGAAATCGTACAAAGAAGAGTTTAGAAATGAAAAGGCTTTGAATGCTGCTTCTTGCTGAAAAGCGTGCTTTTTGAAAATGAAAAACGAGTTGAGAGTGAAAAATGATCGTTCAACGTTCGACGAATGCGATAAATAGATGTTTATGTAAATTCGGATAAAAGCTTTGTTTGCAAAAAAGTCACGCGAAGCGACGCTTAAACCGTAAATTTGCGAAAGAGAACAGAGTTCACTTCATCTTTACAAAGAATAAACTTTTCTCAATTGTCAGCGTTCGAGCGATGTGCGGCGAAAAGAGAAGAGAGCAGAGAACGGTGACAATAGTTGAAGATGAAAAGTTTCGCTGCTCTCGTCGCGTTTCGAAATTCAGCGTGAAAACGAGGTTACTTTCGATGCGTGTGTTGTCGTTGCTTTTTCGATAATTGAAGAGTGGCAAGCGATTATTAATAGTTAATTTCTTTGGCTGTTTTTATTGAAAAAAATCGCCTCGTTGTTTCAAAATTTTGACTAAAAAACATCGGACGCGCAATTAGTTTTTTAGAACGACAGTTTTTGAGGTTTCGCTAATGGTTTCCCTTTCTGTTCACACGACGATTTGCGTTTACACACACACACACTCGATTCAAAACCATTACCAAATTGTAATTAGAAGAAATAAAAATAACGATTACAAGCATTAGGATGTTACTTTTTGCGAAGCGTATAAATGCATTTCTCGCGAGTAATGATTGCGAGAAGAAAGATCCACCGTGTTCGCGATCATTTATTTATTTATTTATTAGCGTTTAATTTCCATAATTTATAGTTTTCGCAGCGAACGTACGCCTCGAGGGCGAACGCAGATCGGATGCAGCGAGCAGAAAGCGTTCGCATACTTTGCGCGCAGCGAATGATATGAAGCGAGCGAACTTCTTCGCTACTAAACTCGTGCGATGAGAACTTGTTGAATAGAATCAAAATTGAATGCGAACCGAAAGTAAGCTCGACTAATAGCGAGAGAGCTAAAATCTTGTGTTTTCTAACTTCGACAGCATCTTCTAAATTGATTTGAATCAATTAGTTAATTAATTAAAGTATGAGTAGACGATTCTAAATGATCTTGCACTTATTGCTACCACAATCAACTAATAACAATGCTTAAGTGATGATTAGAAGCGAACCGCAACAAAGTTAGCGACTAAAGTTAAAATAAACTTGAGTCGAGCAATAAGCGAACAGCGGAAAATTATTTTTATGCATTGCGAAACAAAATTGAGTTTCGATCAATTGCATTCGTTTGCCGCTTAACTCGTATGCAATGAATCAAAGCAACTTCATTTGCTTACCATTGGGATGCAAAGTTGAAACCAGAGTGAAGAGTGTAACGGATGCAACGACGAATCCCGACAGCAAACTTGAACAAGAGTAGCGTTGCTCGCTTTCGAAGAGCGACTCGATCGAGTGTTTTTATGAGACTGCCTCGTCTCTCATTTTTCGTTGATGTATTGATCGCTCTCTCTGCTTAGCCTGCCGTTGCACTGTCGAATAGCATCTTTCATGTAATACTCACTTTGGATTAATGATCGTAAAGACAAATGCAATATAAACGATTGTTTCGCCGTAAAAATTAACCCGCAACTAAAAAACTCTGAGCGAATATATAAAATGTGACATTAATTTTAATTTAATAATATAATCAATACAATGTTTCGCTCGCCCAAAGCCGGGCAAGCATCGATTACATAATACATTTTGGTTTCTAAATTTTTAAATATAACGAGCACACCTAGTATTTAATTAGGGTATAAGTTACTTTAGTATAAAACTACAATGATTATTGTTTACAAAAAACACGATAAATTTTTATTTACAATCGCGTGTTTGCGTGAGTGTAGAAGGAGTAGACTGAGCAACGTCCGCGTACTCTGTACAATGAAAATTAAAAAGCAATAGCGAACACCAGCTTTTAACATTTTCTTCTTCTTCTGAATCAAATGAAAACCCCAACAGTGGTTTCAACTCACTCACCCTGCTTTTTATTTGCCAAGAAGCAAAAGTTTTTTACTGCTCACAGCGAAGCTGTTTACATTCGACAGGCTGCGTTAAAGGACACAATGAAATATGCCAACTAAAAGTATCGATATGCTTTCATACTTATTACTAATTACACTATTTGTGAGTGCATCGATAACAAACTTTGACTAACTCTTTAGCAATTGTTACATTGCTTTTCCTACAGATTTTTTTTACTTTTAATAAAAAATGAGAAATAAATTTCGAGTCATTGCAGAACAAAGGAAACCATTACTTAACACGGTCTCCCTCCGCGAACAGCTTCCTCCAATGAACGTAACTTCATTTCTCTTTCGCGTTGTTGCTGCTGTTGTTGTTGTCTGAATTCAACAAATGTCAACAATTTCAACAAGATAACGCCATTACCTAAAAAATTCCTCGTGCTGCGGTAATAACCCAGCTGGATGCGGTGCTCCAGCGGCAGCGGCAGCAGCTGCGAGTCGTTCTCTATCCGCCATATACAGTTGGCGTTGAAACTGTTCATGATGCATTGCTTGTGACATCTACAAAGAACTGTAAGAATATTACTAAAATCGAATGCAACAAACCTGATGTGCCAGTTGATCATCAAAAGGAGGCCGTATCAGCCCGGGATGCAGCATGTCCGCTCTAGACATAAGTCCTGGTCGTGTTCCAGGCGGAAATGCTGGAGGAAGCAATGGATGCCCAGAGTGAATCGTCGGATCGAGAGAGGGGTTGTGGGAGGGGATTCCCATTGCAGCCGCAGCTGCTGCCGCTGCCGAGAGAGGATCCTGAGGATGAAGATGTAGGTGTGTATGAGCGTGAGCATGAGTATGAGCATGAGTGTGTGCATGAGAATGCAATTCCGATGCAATGTTTGCCATTTGCAAACGCGTTAATGGATCATTCGATGAAAATGCAGAATGCAACCTTTCAGCTGCAGCTAAACCATGTAAGGCTTCGGCTCCACTTGTGGGTGGCATGGCCATTCTTTCAAGGCGTTCTCTTTCACTTGGATTATACAGAGAAAACTGTGGTGGACCATTTGGTCCTCCATTTCCTGGACCTCCTGGCTGCATCCCCGCAGCAGCATATCGCCGCTGAAGTTCAAGCCATTGAGGATCAAATACTCCAGGTCCAGAATTTGCGGCATTTCCGGCAGCCGGAGTAACTACACCGAGTGAGGCTATGCGAGATTTCATTTCGAACTCTTTGAGTTCGCGTTCTCTTTTCTCGAGCTCTAAACGCTCTCGTTTTTCCCTCTCTTCCATTTCAAGGCGTTCGCGTGCAACAGGTCCATACATTCCCGAAGCGATTTGATAGTGTAAGAGTGGATCTATTCCTTGAGGCGGAGGTAAAGCAAACGGAAGTCCAACCGGTCCAGCAGATCCCTGTAATGCAGCACCTAAAGAGGTGCGTTGGAAACCAGGTGAAAATGCTCCGTGCGGACGTGCATATTCACTTAATTGTCTCAAAGCCGGCGTATCCGAAAAATTTGTTCTTGGTGTGTGGCGATCGAAAGGATTCAAATGATGAGTTGAATCTACCGATCCATGAGATAGTAATCCTTTTTCAGCTGCCAGTTTCTAGAAAATCAAATTATTAACAACTGCTATAAAAATAAATGAAAAGACAAACTTTTTGCTCTTCGCGTTCTTTTTCAGCAGCTTTTCTTGCTCTTTCTTCCCTTTTACGAGCCAACGGCGATTCAGGAACAGGTTTAAAAGTCAAATCTGTTCGCGCACACGAATTAAAGTCGCCTCGATTCCAATGTCTTAAAAAGCTGCACAAAAATCATTTCATGAATGAAACAAAACAGGAGTTAAAGCGATTATTACACTTACATTGCAGATTGACTTCTATGACATTCGCTATCTTCAATTTTAGGTTCTGGACTTGGACCGCGAGTAACAAAAGGAGTTTGCTCGACTTCGTCTTCTTCTTGATGTTCATTTCGTTCAATTTTATCCAAATTTCTATCGTGACCACTGTCACTTCGTTCGTGTCTGTGAGATTGAGAATTTTGAAACATTCCTGATGGAGTAGACAACGATTGTTGCTGAAGTTGAGGTTGATTATGCAATTGAAAATGCGGTAATGTTGCCTGAGGCGAATGGCTGATTCCTTTGTTTGAATGCGACGAAATAGGCGATTTTGACTTCGGAGTTGATATCGTTGCCTGCGGTGAGCTTTGAGGAGCTGAGCTTATTGCATGCGATGGTACCGATTGAGGCGGAAAACCAAGATGCGGAGGAGGTAATCCTCTGGTAGCTGTGTACCAATGAGGTGGTGGAGCAAAATAAGTATGCATTTGATGAGGAGGAGGCAATATATGAGGATAAGGAAATCCATGTGATGTACTCGTTAAAGGACCTGGTAAGTGATGAGAGTGAGACGGTGGATAGGAATGTCCTCCAGCCGCAGGTAAACGTTGCTCAGCGGGTAACGTTGGAGCCATCGTATATGAGGGTTGAGGATGGCATATTTCGGGAGATAACCGAGATGAGGAAGACAAATGCAGAGGAATGGAGGTCATTAAAGGTGATCGAGGTCTCGGAGATGTTTTAGATGATTTTGATGAAAGAGATTCATTTTCATCGGGTAATTTGCTGGGTACGGAATCAATTGCTGAAGGTTGCGATGTTGGCAGCAAAGTATTCGTGATATTACCCAAAGGCTGAGATAAAGGAGAAGATGATATAAAAGGAAATGGCAACCTTTCGGACACCGGTGAAGGGGGTCGGTTCATAGCTAAACTTTGAGAAGGCGATTTGCTATTCAGATAACTGACTTCTTTCTTTACGCGAACAGGAGAATCAGGGTGTAATGAAGGGTGTAATGAAGGCACATTGTTTGGTTCCGACATCATTCTACTTGGAGGTCGATCTATGGGGTATTCGCTTGGTGGTGGCGAAGGGGGTGGCTCTTGCTTGGGTGTAAGCAGGGGTGGACAAGTTGTAATGAATGCTGAAGGAGAAGAAGTTGGCGGATTGTTGCCTAAAACTCCTTCTGTTTGCTCTTCGCATTCGGCTTCTGTTGTTTCCGTAACCGGAGACGGAGCCGCAACAGGAGCTGTTGTGATCTCCTTAGGCACTTCAGAATAAACTGAAGTTTGTTTTTCTTCGACTGCTTTTTCTTGTTGCTCTGGCGAATGAGGTTCCTGTTCCTGTGTAAATGTAGGAACAGTGTCAATCACAGTTGAAGTCTCAGTTTCCGACTTTTCTACATTTTTTTCCAACACCTCCGGCGTTGGTTGCTGCAATTGAATATCGTTTGAACTTTGAGGTGTAACTATAGGCAACGCGGGAGAAGGAGGAGACTGAGGATTGCTTGCATTTTCAACATGGTCTTCTGCATCTGGCTCATTGTGGTTTAACTCTTCATTACTTTCGACGCTACTGTTTTCTGTGTTTACAGATTCTGATGGACTTGATGGTCCTCTGTTGGCCTCTTCAACACCTTTACGTTTTTTGTTAGAAGCCACAACTTGTTTCTCATCACTTTCATCCAGAGGGGCATTTGATTTATCGTCACGAGTCCGCTTTTTGCCTTTCGGACTGTTTTCGCTCGAAGCACTTTTCTTGCCATTGCTGTTGGCATTACTTCCACAAGTATTACTGTTAGGCGATTTGCGCCCACTTTTGTTCGGTGTTAACTCAATTCTTTCTGGACTATTAGGTTCAGACACCTTCGCGACAATTTTGTTACAACTGTTTACTTTGCTGTTATTCAACTCTTTGCTTCTGCGTGTCCTCATAACATGCTTACCATTGGCGACATTATCTTCTTCTTTAACCTTCAACATGAGTGAAGGATGATCGTTACCGTTATCTGGTAGCGGCCGCAACTCTCCATATTTTTTAAGAAATAAGCGACACTCTGTGCACATTAAAGCCTTGTCTTTACCAATATGATGCCAATCTTTTGATGTGGTTGTCAAACAATGTTGACACGAATAGCTGCTTATATCTCTAGAATCAGAATCATCGGAGTCCTCTTCTTCACTCGCGGAGCTCATGTCCATGAACTCGTTTGAATTGGCAGTGTTTGCTTTCGATACACTATTCCCAGTAGTAGAGGCTGTCGCTGCCCGGATGCGGCGAAAAACACTTTGACGCCGATGACGACGATGATGACGATTCGATGCAGCTTGTGGTGTCTTTTTCCAGAGGTAGTAAAACTCGACCAAATCGGCCTTTTTGAGTGTAGAAAATAAGATAAGCATTTGCATAACGATCGCGCGTGATTAATGGCAATTGCTATTTGCAAAGCGATTACAGCCTCGCGAAGCCTATAAAAGGAGGAGGAAGCAATGCATTTTGGTTCGCTGCCGACGAGCACCGTTTCAGGTTTGTCTAAGATTGCACTGCACTCGACAGCGACAAACAAAAGTGCACATTACAGCTGTTAAATGTTTGCTAACTTATTTTCGCTGTTTGCATATAATACACACCGTGTCTTTATGCGGTAACAGCTCCTTTCTGATTTTGAAGAAATTTTTTCCATATTGTCGCAAACCTTTGACGAACCGTTTCTGAAGTGGAAAAAATAAATGCAGATACTTGCGATCTCAATACTGCTAATACCTGTTCCTCTTCGGTCCACTTTTTGTCGATTCCCTTCGGAATCGGATTCTTGACGAGCGCTTGCAAAGCTTTTACAGTATCATAATTACTTTCGTGTAACTGTGGAATGGAGGAGAAAAAATCAATAGTCGGTGTAATCCGGGAAACGGCAATAGTAACTCGATTAAGGCAAAACCTACCAATTCGAGCGCATTGATGGTGGTGTCGTCCCTAGAAGCAGCCAAGCAGCCGTCTTCAGCAGAACCTCCGTCGCACATACCCGCGAATGCAGCCATACTTCTCGCAGCCCTTAAGTACATCATTAAATCACAATCAGGTACACCTGGAGTCCAGCGCAACTCTTCCAACGCTTCACACCTCTCGGGCATATCTTGTGGCGTAACGTTAGGTCTCCAATCGGGGAGGCGGGCCTGATGGAGAGGCCCCACCCTTATCTCTTCGGTGGTATTCGCCAGCCTACAGATGCAGAAAGGTAAGCCACCGATCCATTCACAGATAATTGACGCTAATTGTCGACACTCGACCAACACTCGATACAGATGCTTGCAGGCATCGCACACACAGTCGCCCCCAGTTTGCGGATCGAAGCCCCCTCTTAATGCCGAATCTGGTTGTCACAAGATTGTGGCAATCATCAGTTTCAACCGTGAAGCGATTTCCTCCGCAAAAACCCAATCTTAACTCAATTACCAAAACTCAAACAAGCGATATGCCGTCAAACGACCGCCAACGGGGCAATGGCCGTGCAGACGGGCGGCGGCGCGCATGCTGCGGATTCGGACGCCGATCGTGTCTTCGCACGAAATGCTTCTTGTGTCCGCAGCGCAACGAAGAATAAAACGACCGCACGTAAAGCGACGACGACGTAAACAAACACGGCGAAAATGTGCGAAAAGCGACCGTTGAGCGGCCAAAACGAGTGCACTCACCTTGCGTCCGCAAACGGGCTCTTCGGCCGCGAATCGAATGGCGTTCAATCGGCAAACGATCAAATCGAAGGCATATTCAGTAATCGACACTTTTAACGTTTTCACTGCTGTCCGCCATTGCTCTGAGTCTTTCTCTTTAAAGCGGGACCGTCTCACAATTGCCGCACGCCAATAGGTGTTCCGTGACGGGGTCCGCCCCGCGACACGAGCGATCGATTCTCGCCGCCCCCCCGGTGTTCGGGCCTCGGGGCTTTACCCGTTCGCACTGTTCTCAAACGCAGAGACGGCGAGAGGCCGTTGCACCCGCTGCCCGCTGCTGCTTTCCGCCACCGTTGTCAGCGGTGTTAACGGCCCTTAAATGAGACATTCAAAGCGCGACACTTTTGCCAACAAGCTTTAAACACTCGTTTCACGTTCGCGACTATACATCACTTGTATGCGGGCGTTTACGCTGCTCTCGCGGCGGAAACTGCGGTCCCTGCGTTTGCAAACACAACGCTTGCGAAACGCGACAATTTACAAACACTTCTTTCGTCGCTTCTCGCCTTTCACTAATTGCCGATTACAAGCAAATTGAGGCTCAGATCGCTGCTCGCGTCCAACGATATCGATCAGCTTTTGTTCGCGTATAGGTCGCGTTCGCACAAACCTATATGCGAGCGCGGCGCGAATTGATTATTGCAATGCCGAAATGACAATGAATCGCTTTGTTGTTTTATTTGAAAAAGAAACTGAATAAACATTTACTTGGAATAAATTATGTAGACGTCGATAGCGTTGTGATATCTATTATGTAATGATTTTATTACCTCAAATCAGAAGCATCACTGTTCGAATGTCTATTTTCTACCATTGATAAGTATAAAGAACACCGTTTGACAGTATATGAAAAAGGTAGGAATTATTTGGGTAGCTGTGATTGATGAACACCCATTGCCGACGGAGGCGCCTGATTGGCAAATGCGGGTGGCATTCCCTGTTGTGCATTTGCACCCATCATATCACCCATGTAAGGTTGTGGTTGTTGAGGCTGTCCTGTCAGTCGCGACAATATTCCTCGTTCTGACATTTGAAGCCTTTGAGCAACTGGTGGTATTCTTGCGATCGTTGCCGGCAATCGGCTCACGTCCGATTTCATATCACTGAGTAACTCTTCGAGTTGATTTAATACTTTATGCAACACTGCATTCGCTGGCTTGTTGCCTGCAACAGACTCCTTTGACAGGTGTTGATGTGATTCCGCCAAACACTCCAATTCGGAAAAGCGAGCATTTAATTGCATCGCCGGATGCGTTGGTTCCTGAGTCAAATTGAGATATGCCGCTCTCCTCAACTGCTCCTCGATTACCAGTGCCTGTTCCAAGAGCTTGAATCGTCGCGCTAAAAACTTGTTTTTAATCTCGAGGAAATTGCCTTTGCCGACATCCATTTTAAAAGGCTCATTGATTATGGCGAAAGCTGCATCGTTTTGGATATCTTGCCATCGCCCGTAACCATGTTTCACTATTCCAGCCAAGAGCCAGTAATCATGTCTTCTATGCCAGATTTCGTACTCACGGCCAGTGGCCGCACGCTCTTCGTTTTGCCATAAAGTATGCAATTCTGTAAATCCGCCATCGGCTATGTTAAACATGAATTTTCGCTTCGGTTCTTTCTCATTTTCAGAATCCTTTTCTTTGGCTTCATCTTTGTCTTCATCCTTCTTGTCGTCCTTGTCGGTGGAGCGAGTTTTCTCAGCACCTTCTTCAGTACTCTCTTTTTCTTCCTTAGGTTTATCCCCATTAACCTGTTCTTCAGCAGACGTTTCCTTGGATTTCTTCTCTTCCTTCACAGTTTCTTCGACAGGTTCTTCACTTTTCTGATCAATTTCCATAGCTGCTACCGGCTTTTCTTCTTCTGTTGTATTTTCTGCACTTTCCGCTTCAGCTTCTTTTGGTTTATTTTCACTTTCCTTTGAATCAGATTCTTCCTTTGGCTCGGCACTTGATGCGCTCGGAGAGGGTGCCTTACTATCTGTTGGTGTAGATATAGATGATGGTGTTGCTGATGCACCATCTTTTAAACCGTTTTGTTCTGATGTCGTTTCTGGAATTGGCATGCTTTGGGTACCGTTTATATGTTCAAATTCCTGCACTTTCTTTCTGATCAATGACATAATTCCAACTCTAGTGAGTACATGTTGTCGAGATAGACCTTCTCGAGGAACGCCATCGGCAAACGTTTCAGAATTATCTGCCCCTGGTTCACATAAGTGGCGCATAAATAGAGAGACATAAGCCCTGAAATTTTTCTCAGATTTTCCTCTGAGGTCACGAACAAGCCATTGAGAGTTAAACGCGTCTTGCGGTGGCATTCCATATCTCATAATAGCATTTAAGAAAGCTTTTCGCTGTCTAGCGTTGAAACCCAAAACCTATACACACAAAAAATCAATTGAAGCCCGAAAATGTCTTTTTAAAGCAAGAAAAAAAGTTCAGACTTGTTTTCAAC
The DNA here is from genome assembly GCA_003675995.1 of Dinothrombium tinctorium. Classification (NCBI taxonomy): domain Eukaryota; kingdom Metazoa; phylum Arthropoda; class Arachnida; order Trombidiformes; family Trombidiidae; genus Dinothrombium; species Dinothrombium tinctorium. The sequence goes on from NCKU01000152.1 coordinate 22,851, forward strand.
ATTAATCAGTGTAAACAATTTGTTGTGAGAGGTTGCCTTTAAGAGCTAACTATACTTCGCAAATAGCTCTTCTAAAGATCCTCTCTTTTTATTATAGCTGTCATTACTCAAAATAAGCAAAATGAAACATTGTTTGCAAGCATTAAATGCTCGCGAGTTCATTGCAACAATTATTGACAGCTGTTGCATACACCATTCAGATGAGTAAGGATTAATCATCACTACTCAATAGCGAGAAAAAAGAAACACTTCTTACTTCAATATTTCCTCCGACTCTAGCCAATAGTGGAGGCAATGGTCGATCCTTTTCGCTCCGTTCATTTCTGCCTTTACGTCTTCCGATCTTTTCATCATTTTTCTCTTCGAAATCGTCGTCATCTTAAAAAATAAAAATACAATTTTAACGATGAAAATTAAGCTTAAATTAAAATTCTACCTGAAGGCACAGAGAAGTCTGAATTATAGTCGGACAAATTCTCTTGCCAATTTTGCTCTTCTTGTGATCCCATTGCATCATTATAATTGACTTGCTTACGAACACGCTTTCCTTTGCCTAAAGTTCTCGCTAGATCTTCTTGTTGCTGCTCGTAGTGGTGTCTTAACAGTTTTTCCCAATACGCGGGATCAGCAGATTCAACTTCTTGTTTCAATATTTCAGTCTCGGGCTCTTCTTCCTCAGCCTCTCGTGTAACATAAGCTGCCACTTTAAAAGAACTCAAATACTCATTTGCCCACAATTCTTTCTGTTCGATTCCTTCTTTCGATCGATCTAAAAGTCCTTCAATGGCTTTGTCATCATAATGAATAGCACTATCCTCTTTTCCCTCATCATCCTTAAACAATTCTTCGGTTCCGAAGCGAAGAATATCATCCAACTCTTGTTTTGACATTGTATTTCTATTACCCATTCCTGGTCTAACGACTAAATGGGTTAACATCATCTTTTTTTTAGCAACTTGAGTGATGCGCTCTTCGACTGAAGCTCGCGTAACAAAACGATAGATCATTACTTTATTTGCTTGACCTATTCTATGAGCTCGACTAAATGCTTGAATATCATTGTGAGGGTTCCAATCAGAGTCGTAAATAATGACGGTGTCAGCTGTTGCTAGATTGATTCCTAAGCCTCCAGCTCTTGTTGACAAAAGGAAACAAAATTGTTGGGCACCAGGAGCATTGAAACGGTCGATAGCTTCTTGTCGCTGAGCACCGGTAATACCTCCGTCAATTCTTTCATATTTGTACTGTTCTGCTTCCAAAAAGTCTTCAAGAATGTCTAACATTTTTGTCATTTGAGAGAAAATCAAAACACGGTGTCCGGTGTTATGTAACATTCGTAACATTTTTTGCAATACAACCAATTTTCCTGAAGCTTTAGTCAAAGCAGAGCCTTCATAAGCACCATTTGGAGCGAGAGGAGCTTCCTAATAAGTCAAATTGTAAATTAAAATTTAAAATAATATTGCCAACCTGAGCAGCGGCGGGAAACAAATATGGATGATTGCAGCATTTTTTCAAGTCCATCATAATGTTTATTAATGAAACTTGATGACCACCTCCTTTTGCATTCAAAGCTTCAAAATTTCGTGTCAATATAAATTTGTAAAATTTCCTAATAAATCGAGATGTTAGCAAAAGAGAATAAAAAACAAAAACCTTACTTTTGCATGCTAGTCAGATCCACGCGCACAATAAATTCACTCTTAGCTGGAATGCCTTTGAGCACATCAGCTTTCAAACGACGAAGAAGATGAGGTCCTAAGAGGTCATGCAATTTTTGAACTTGTTCTTCTTTTGTGAGATCAGTGAATTCATTCAAAAAGCCTTGCAAATCGCTGAAACGATCAGGACTCAAGAAGTTCAGCAAATGAAACAACTCTTCAAGATTGTTCTGCAATGGAGTGCCCGTTAATAGTAATTTGTAGTTAATCTTGTAAGAATTTAGAACTCGAAAAAATTTCGATTGATTGTTTTTCAATCGATGAGCTTCATCTACAACTAGAACCTGCCAATCGACAGATCCCAATGTGGCGGCATCAATACAAATTAGTTCATAAGACGTCAGCAATACATGAAACTTCACAGGACTGTCCTTTTTAATACGCGATGCTTTGAAACCACCTCTCACGGCGCCTTCTTCGAAACTTAATTCATGCTCACGAATAACTGCTCGACTGTCCTTGTCACCGATGTAAGTAACTACATAAAAATCTGGGGCCCAAACTTCGAACTCGCGTTCCCAATTGATAATAGTGGAAAGTGGTGCTGAAACCAAGAAAGGTCCTCTACAATGTCCTTCCTTAAACAATGAATATAAGAAAACGATTGTCTGAATGGTTTTGCCGAGACCCATTTCGTCGGCAAGAATTGTGTCGATACCATGAGCCCAAGAGTAACGAAGCCAATTAATACCTTCAAGTTGATAAGGATGCAACTCCATTCCGGTGGAATCAATGAAGGGAGGCTGTTTATCATACTTCTTCTTCGGATCCACAGTAGGTCTTTCGGGTGGTGGCGTGTGATATCTTTCACTGCTATCGTCCCTCGAATCGCCTTTTCCTCGTTTTCCTTTTGTATTTTTGCCTTTATGTTTTTTATTAGAATTTTCGGTGGCATTTCTCAAATCCCAATATTGATTAATTGCCTTCTTGAGTTCAGGTATTTCGGGTATGTCCTCCTGTTCTTCATATTCCCAAGAGGTTTGATCATAAGGCAAATCACGCCACTTTACTAAATACATATAGGTGCCATCACGTAATTGTTTATGATTGATGACCCTTTGCACCTGAAGCCACTCGGGTCTTATTCCATAACGATAAAACTTTTCTTCTAAAATGGAGTCATGGTATATGGCTCGCTCGGCTCGTTTTTTGCCAGTTCCTGCATTTATTTCTCCATTTTCTTGCTCTTCCCTTTCAGCTTTTGCCTTTGCTTTTCTAGATTCATAAGTGTCTAAGTCCAAAGTGGGAGGTTCGTCCATATCGTTTTTGCGAGTATAATTGCGATACATTGAGGGATGAAACACATCCAACTGAAGTTCTGAGATCCACTGACAATGCCAATATGACATATCAGCAAATTTAACGAAGAACTCGCGCAATGGTTTTGGCTGAGGCTTTTTGCTAGTCGATGGCTGAGCAGCGGGAATGTTGTCATTGTTAGATGTCTCACCTTCCTTTTTTTCTGGTTCATCATCATTATAAACCGGAGCCCATCTCCATGTCAAAATTTTCTGGATCTTTCCTTTCAAAGGTTCAGCAGAACAGCGAGGACAGACCCACTCACCATCAGGAACAACTTTTAACGGTGGATTTAAGCAATATGTGTGATATGCTGACGGACACAAATCACAACAGAGTAATTCCCCACCATCTCGGCACACTCTACAGAATTCCATGTGATGATCATCTTTGCCGGGTGGTGCTTCTGGCTCTTCTTGGTCCTGGATGCCTTCTCCTTCACAATGAGGACAGCTCCATTTGCCTTCAGGGGCTTCTTCAAGTTCGGGATCAAGACACACTAAGTGATAGGCTCGAGGACATGTGTCACAGAGAATAATTTCACCTCCTTGTTGACAAACTTCACAATAATCTTGATGATCTGTTTCATAACCTTCATTGTCAGAACCAGCTCCTGATGGAAAACTGGCTGTAGTTTTCGTCTTCTTTTTCTTCTTTGATTTCTTATTTTTGCCTTTCTTTTTCTCACTTTTCGGAGGTGGAGTAGCATTTTGCGCTTCTTCAAGGGCCGCTTCAAACTCAACATCACTTTTGTTTGGTTCGCTCAAACTGTCCTCTTCCTCAGAGCTGTTCTGTTTTCGCCGCTTTCCAGTATTCAAACCCCCTATCTTTATCTTGATAGATGGTACAGACTTAGTTTTCGCCTTTTTACCGCGTTTACCGATTGTTTCGTCTTCCTGAACAACACCAACAGCATTTGGATTATTCTCTGTGAATTCACGCCACTTTGCAGAAATGAGGGTGACCATTTTACCCATTGCTATTTTAGGGTTGGCTTTTGCAATTAAAGGTCTAATGTGTTGTGAAAATAGTTTGTAATTGGTGAGATTTTGATAATCTGCTTCTGAATATTCATAATCAATGTCTTCTAGATCAAACTCAGCGCAAATTTCTGCAACACTTTTCGGCGTTTTCTCGCTTCGCACTTTTTTAACCTTTTTGGGCTCAATCACATAATCACTATCATTATCTGAGTTGCCGTTGCCTAATGTCGACGTGTTCTCCCCTATTACTCCGTCGGTTTCCTCCCCGCTTTCCGATAAACTGGCCTTTTTCTTTTTCTTTTTCTTCTTCCCCTTCTTGCCTTCGCCTTCTCCGCGACTCTTTCTCTTCTTTCCTTTCTCTCGTTTTCTCGACGTCTCCTGCACTTCTTGCGTTTCGTCGTTTCCATCGTCGTATTCAGGTTCGATTTCTTCTTCTCTGATGCCGCCGCTTACCAGTTCAGTGTCTTCGTAGTTCTCGACGTCCTGAACTTCTTCTTCGGCTTCCATTTCGGTCTCTTCTTCAGGTTGCTCTTCTTCCTGCTGTCCAATCTCCTCCTCATCGCCCTCTTCATCATCTAAGCAAACAATAACCGTTTAATGCATCAGTGAACGCGGCCCTAAGTGAAGCGCGACAGTTGTGCGCGAAACCAGAAAACCGCTTTGCACCCGAAATGGCAGAAACACAAGACACTGTGCGAAACAGTCGCATCACGATCGCAGCGAGTGTCGATCGAAGTGATCGACACTGTCAACGACCACCACCGAGCAGCGCTTTGCACTACGAATGCAACCCCGCATCCATCCATCACTCGTCGATACAATTACCGATCGCTGCGAAAAATGGCAGCGACAGAAAAGCGGCGGTCATAGACACGCACACCGAATGCGAGCGCACCACACTCAAACAATAGTTGCGTTCGGCAAATGCACGACAAAGGGTGAATACGGACAACGGGTCATTGAGTTGGGGTCGCCGAGCGAGCGATCGAAAGCGGGTTTCGAATGTTGTGGAATTTAAACGAAAAAACGAATGACACGAAAGCGTACGAACCTTGAAACTCTTCGTCGTCCTCTTCGTTGCCGTAATTGTTGTCTTCGTAATCGTTCTCTCGTCGCGGCATTGTTTCGAGTGAATACAAGCAAAAACAAGTGAGAATCGGCCGTGTTTTGAGTGAAAAAAGGCAGGTTTATTCGCGAAAAACGAAAAGCAAAGAACACATATTGTCAATGGCGTCGTACACACACTTTAAATCGAAAGCGGTTTCCACGAGACGTCGCTTCGGTAGCAGGCGTTCGCAGCGAACCCTTTCGCGGAGCCGCCGTCGACCGCGCTTTGAACCGTTCGCGTCTCGATCCGCTTTCGCCTCTCTCCTCGCCTCGCCTCTCGCCGTTCGCTCTGCATTCGCCTTCTTTCGCCTTCTTTCTTTTTGCAAAACTGCGCTTCGTTTTGATCGAAGGGTGCAGCACACCGCTTTTTTATGCTAATCGTGCGTTTCGCTATCATCAATAAATCTTTCAGACCGCTTTCATCAAAATTCAATTCCCTACTTTTAAACCTGCGAAAAGTTTTCGAAAGCACTCAAACCATTGCGTTAATTCGAGAGACTGAGATTTTCGAGTCTAATAATCTAATAAACATAATTAGGAGTTCGAGTTTTATTTCGAGTTTCGACAGCATCGAAAGCAGTATTTGAGTTCACATTTTCACTTTTGTTTTAATCGCATTTAAGAAGCAAATTCGATAAAGAGATTACACCAAAACGTAATCGAGATTTTCGCCGCTTTTGTTTTTCGCTCTTAAAGCTTTTTCGGTGCACCCATCGATTGCATAAATTATTGTGAGCATTTGTACGAGCAATAAGAGCGTTCGTTTATCGCAACTATTTGCCTAATTAAAACAATTAAACTTAAACTTTGAATTTTGTTTTTCCATTTTTAAGCACAATTTTGCAAAAATCGATAAATGAACAATTGAACTTTGCCGAAACGCTTGCCTATACTTTACAGACTCAGCCATCCATCAAAAGCGATTTCTATTCTTTCGCACACTGTGAACCATTGCTTCGGTTTTTCGGAAAAGCGATCGAAAATTATTGATTTTTGAAAAAAAAAAATAATCTCACTCAATTTTAAACTGTTTCTTATACTCTTTTTTGTAAAACAGAACAACTTCGAAATGATATTTGTAAAATAAAAACGAAGCATTAACAAAAATTTATTAAAACAAGATTAAAAACAAATTAATTTCGCTTAAAAAAGTCAAAGAGTTTCGGTAGATTTTCCTCTTTATTCATCGTTATTAAGAAACTCTATGGGTTCTTTAGCAATATTAACTAATAATGTCAAAAAAAATAATGAATATATTCTTTAGATTTAGGCAATCTAAAACGTTAAAAAACGGGCAATAAATCGCGTTTGGGAAAAACGGCAGCTCAAAATAGCACTCCGAAACGATAAAATTTACAAAGACCATCACAATTCGTTTCCTTTTCACTTTTTTAATTTTTTTTCTTGCAATATCTTAAAACGATTTCAAAAAGAAATTTCGAAATCGAACCAAATTCGGTAAATGTTTGGACACGAAAGTATCACATTCTTACATTCAAGCGACACGACATTTCCGGGGAGTGCGAATATAAAGTTTTATTGATATTTGCATTCATTAAGTTAATTAAACAGTAATTTGAAAATGAACATTATAAATAAGTTTCAACGAAAAATGTAATTTTCAGTTAACACGGGAAATTTTTGAAAGCGGTTTTTACCCGAAAAAAGTTTATAATGATAACTCTTTCATTACAATCATTAAAGAAGGCGGCTGAAGCTTTATTTTTATGAAATTTTCACTTTGTTACTGTTCCTAATTTTTTTGAGAATAAATAAATTAATTCGTTTTTATTAAAAACACGCTGTATGATTAAAATTTGTGAATATATAAAAGAAAAACGAGATAACGAAAAATCTAAGTAAGCATATAAGTTTATGTAGGTTATTTTTTCTGATATATTCAAGTAAATTGTAAATTGAACGCATTTGAAATAAAGCCAACTAAAAAATTAGAAATCAATAGACTCTTTCAATTTATTCTCTATTGTCACGAAAAAGTCGCAATGGCTTTTACTTGGTCAATTAAGCGAACTTTTATTCTTTAGTTTCCATTCATATTTTTTTCAAATTTTTGATATAGAGCTATTCTAAAAAATTCTCAAACGCATGCAAAGACAATGTTCGAGTAGCCAGCTTTTCGCTCACAATCACTGATTTAGAATAAAATTCCAACTTATATTGAAGTCGAACACTTGAAATATCTTGTCAGATAAAAGAGTTCATATTCGAACATTGAATATTTCAACCTCTTATTATATCTTATTTTTAAATAGCAAAAGCTTTGAAATAAAACATGTCAACAGGATGTCTATTTCTAGAGTGAACTTTATTTTTGACTATAACTTCTGAATTATTGACCTAAAAGCGTGAAATTTTGCTCAAATTCGCAACAGAATCATCTAAAAACCACATTCAATGATTTCCGATGACTACAAATATGTAGACAATCGAAATCATGCTAAAAAGAGTGGCATTTGATGTGCGTGTTCATTTAAAAAATAATCCGAGCAATTTGCTTCAAGTAAAACAACTGCAATCGGGTATTTAACCCATTCTTTTCCGTCACGCAAAACCACCAGGACAAATTTGAAAAGAATTTGTTTTTAGAGCAGATGAGGCACCTCTTTATAGATCTAAATGCTCGAGGCAATTTCGATCAAGTGCTTTTTTAAAAGATCCATTGTAAAAGAATTTTTCATAAATTTATTATGCAAGAATGTGGATTTGTACTCGCTAAACTTTTACGTGAAATGGTGAAAAATAAATATTCTTTGAAATTTTTAAAACTATTGGCTAGTTGAAATTATCAATAACATATCTTTTAAGAAGTATTTCGATAAAAAATGCATTATGTGAGCAAAAACATGTTTTTTCGGGTAATTAAGTTAAAATACAACAACGGCGCTTATAATGAAAAAGTTTTGACTTTTTTATTCTAAATTATTATCTTCCACACCTGGTTTTTTCAAGTTATTGGTGCTTAACCCGAACTCGGACGGGATTCGCCTGGGTTCTGAGCATACCAGAATACACCTATGATCCCTGGACAACTCTAATAATGAATGAAAGGTTTGCATAAGTTTAACTTAAACAAAAAGCTATTGAAATTCCATTTGAAATGGAATAGAAAACACTTTTATAGGAATCTCAAGTGGCAGTTAAACATTTTTAAAAACTCTTTCATTAAAACGCGATTAGTGAAAGAAGTATAGCACCCGCATTAGTGAATCAAAGATAAGACTTGAAATTCTATTCACGTTGTATTATTGTTTAAAATTGGGGTCAGAATTTAAATGATTTTTGCTTTCGAAACAGATTTTTTGGAATTTAGGAGGCCCGGGAGCGACCAAAAAATTTATTATTTTTAATAGCAGGAACTGAAATGAAATTTCAATTGATATAGGAATCTTTGGACTGCACTTTTAATGCTAGTTTTAAGGAAATAAAGAGGTAAAATAAAACGATGTTCTTATTAGCTTCCCTTCTTGAGGCTTAGAGAATCAGTTGCGGCTCATTTTATCTTCCTTTCTCAGCTCAGATGGAGGGTGCCTCTGTTCGAGCTTTCTTTTAACTGGTTAGATCGTATTGACAACTGTTACTAGGTATTCGAGATAAATCGTCATCGAAATTGAGATTGCACTCTAAGTGAAGGAAGATGTACGCTTCCTTCTTTTGTATTCAAGAAGGGTTCCAATGCTTCCCTCGATTTGGGAAAGGAAGGAGTGTTCATTCGAGCAAACATTTTTTTCAATTACAAATAATATTATTAAATATCAACAGTGAATGGTCAAAAAATTTAAAATTTCCGAATAGAGAGCGAAGATTTAATTTTGAGTTTTCTTACGAATAAATGTAAATACTACGCATTCAAAAAGAAAGTTGAACATTTTTTAAATCAAAATAATTTTTGATATCGTATAAAAATAAAAATAATTCTTTTACAAAGTTAAACTAAAGTTAAACTTTGATTCCTAGCCAAAATAAAGAATCAAATCTTTACTCATTTTTACTTGAAATGAGTCAGGAAAATTGAAAATTTAAAACTATAGATTATTTCTTGAATTCCATCTCGAGTTAACGATAGTTTAACTTATAAATTATGTGATTTTGATACAAATTTTATGAATTTATCTTTCTTTTGTATGCCATCGTTTAAATTTTAAAACTTTTGACAAAAAACATTCGATTATTAAAATTGAATTAAATCAATGCTTCGAGAATTCATTGCTTTTAAATATTCAACTTTTCACTTCCATATCAAGCAAAAATTTGTAAGATTTGGTTAGTTATTTTAGTCAGAAATTGAACTCGACTAATTATAATATAGTTTCGTAAAGTCTATCTAAATAAAGTTTCACTTTTATTTTAAAAACTATCAAAGTTACTAGAACTACCAAACTGAAGTAGTTCTTAAAGTTAACCAAATTCTTTAAAAATCACAAATTAAGATTTTACAGTAAACCACACAAAAATCCCCCACCCAATTGCGCATATACATGCTAGGGTGGGGAATTTTTGTGCGGTTACTGTATCTATTTTTGCCTAAAAACTAATTTTTTAAAATAATTATATTATTAAAAGAATAAGTTTTTTGGAGTTCATTTGATCTAATCAAATTCAATTCAATGTTGACTACTTTGAAAGTCGTTTAATTGTTTAAAAATTAAATTTACTTACCGCGATCAATCAGCTTTATGTGGGAGTAGAGATAGCGAGTAACTTGAATGCGTTCGATAAATTGTTTCCACAATAAACCCACGTATTTTGCTTTATAGCGCAAAACTGTTAATGAGGAGAAGCGCAATGAAATAACCAATCGTAAAGCAAAAGTAGACTCAAAGTTGTTTTTATCGACGCGAAAAAGCTCGATTACCGCGTGTCCGATGCTTGCGAGTGGAAAGCGATTCACGGGTAGTGATTAGTTGAGCGCCCCGCGAGTGAACGCTGCTCGACAGACGGTCGACAGGCGACTTGTGTTTTGCGAAAAGTTTGTTTTTCGTTTTCACTTTCAAAAAGCGAAAAACGGACGAAAAGAGTCGAAAATGGGCGAAAACGACGAGAGTTTTGTGAGATTTATGAAAGAAGTGAAGAGGATAGAAGCGGAGGACTCGATTTATACGAGCGAAAAGCAGATACACAGACTTTTGAAGACGGGCTCCACTTATCGCAACTTGAATCCGTTCGAAGTGCTTCTCGTCGATCCCGACTCCAGTTTAGAGGAGATTCGAAAACAATACAAAAAGCTTTCGATTCTGCTGCATCCCGATAAGAATCCGAATGACAGGGAGAGAGCGCAGTCCGCTTTCGACATTCTGAACAAAGCTTACAAAACGCTCGAAGACGAGACGAGTAGAAGCAAAGCGCTGGAAGTGGTCGAAGAGGCCAAGTTTAGAGTGAATCAAACTATTGAAGAGAAGAAGAAGAAGCTGAGAAAAGAGGGCAAAAAAGATACGCGTGTAGAAGAAGATAATCCTGAACACTATAAGCATTCAGTTAAAGTGATGACAATGAAACTGTTCGCTGACTATGAACGCAAACGACGGCTGGCCGAAGAACGGGCGACCGAAGAGCGGAAACGAAAGCGCGAAGAAGAGATCGAAAACGAAGAGAAGAAAAAGATTGAACAGGAATGGAACAAGAATTATGAAGAATCGCGAGAATGTCGAGTGAGCAGTTGGAAATCATTCGTTAACCACAGTAAAGCAAAGCGAAAAGAGTTTCGTCCGCCGAAGCATAAATCAGAGTCGAGATAAAAATAAAGTTACGCAAACGCATTTTGTGTGTGTGATGTTAATTTGCCTCATAATAATTTAATCGAAATTAGCAAAATTGAATTGTTGAAAATCATTACTTCAGTGTACACTTTCAAACACAATTTGTATAATAAAATAATCATTATTAATTAAAAATATTTTGAAGAGATTTGTTTTGTCATGAGTGTGTTTCGCGATCAGGCGAAGGCCGCCCGTCGAAAGGCAGCGAGAAAAAGCGAATTTTAGGTATTCGCGTTCAGCAAAACACAGGAAACGTCGTGAATGCAAAGAGGGCGAAATGAATTGCCGTAAAGCTGGCATTTCGTGTTTGTGTGCGTTCCGTAAACAGCGATCGCAGCGATCGCCACTTTTGCATTCGTTCACTTCATTCGCGAAATAAAGACTGCAAATCGAGAAACGACTAGCGAAAAGCTGCCTTTTGTCATTCGCGTTTCGCCTTTTTTTCTCAGTTTGCAATCCATTCGCGAGTGATTCGCGAAACAAAAGTGACCGTAGAGTGCAAAGTGCTGAGAACGGGTCACGAACGGGTCGCGAGCAGTGTCCGCCACCGACAGAAGGCAGAACGCAAAGCAAACAGCGATGGTTTGCGTCCGAAGACCGAGTGGTTGATTGACCTCCGAACGAGTCTTTTAAATAGACAATCAATGCGAAGACATTATGCGCCTCACTCTCTCGCTACCGATCTGTTCACCGCTGCTCTCCTCGTCTGATGTCCGCTTCTCGTCGTTGCCTCATCGCTGCTCGCAGTGAACAGCAGAACATGCATCATTTGTTCGTCGAGGTGTTGACGAAACGCGACTTGTCGCGAGCGGGTGATCTTTTCTCGATCGACGATAAGTACATTGTCGGCGACTTGTCCGAACTCATCGGCGAAATACAACAGATCAGCAGTCGCAGCGACTTCAATGTGAAGCATAACGATCAAAGCGTGATCGAGATATGCTTGACTCGCATCACATCCGCCATCAGGTACGCTGCTCCCGATTCGACCGCTTTTAGGCTCCTCTTTCTTTTCTCAAAGGGACACGAGAACCATCGAAAAGCACGCTCCTGCTTTGGTCTCTTTGCTCGAATCGTGTCTTCTGCACGATTTGAAGCCGACAAAAAATAATGAGGACCCTCCGCACGCTAAGATTGCCAGCGATGTTGTTTCTTGCATCTTCCTTGTAAGCGATCGATGCCACTCCTGCCTAAGGCCTTAGCGTAATCGATTCTCTCCTCGCAGAATCACAGCAAGAAATCTGTAATGAGATTGGCAGTGCCCGTCGCTGTTAAGCTATTGCATCGAGGCAACAAGGAACTGAGTCGCAACCTATCAAGTTATCTCTCGTTGGCAGCCATCAACAACGCAGAGATTTTAGCACCTCACATTCAGCCGATAATTGATTCAATAATCGGAGGCAATTATTCTCTCGCTCGTGTTTTACCAAAAATATACGCAGTGAACAAAGAAGCCATCCACGATCATGTCATGGCTCTCGTTTGCCTTCTTCCTCAATGTGATACACCCGAAAAACTTTCGCTCCTCAATCTGTTCGCGCTTATCTCAAAAAACAAACCGTTGATTCTCGAATCGAATCTGCCCCAATTCAGTGAATGTTTGACCCAATCTCAAACTGCATACCCGACATTGCAGATATTCTTGGACATGGCACAAGTGAATCCACGCGCATTCACCGAGTATGTCGACAAAGTTATTGTCGCATGTGAACTGCAGAGCGGCGTACTCTCGATTGCCGCTCAGTTTCTCGGAATCATAGGCAAACTGAATATTGATCGCGCGTGTGACTGTATAAAGTTTTTGACTTCGCAGCTCTCAAAATCGGACCTATCGACAATGATTACTTTGCTGCGAGAAATCAAGTCTATAGTTGAAGTGTTTCCATCGTTGTTGCCCACTTTCTTGCCACAAATACTTGTTCAAACCGAAAACAGCACTTCAAGTACCGTCCAAACATATCTCCAACAGTTGAATACTCTCAATCAACAAGTTACTACTTCTGCAGCAATAACTGTTCTGCGAGTTAACTGTGATAATTACTCTTCGAACACAAATTCGACATCATTGACGAATGCTATTACAAACCCCATTCAATCGAATGCCATCACCGGCAGTCGAACTAACACTGCTTCGTTGAACGATAGTATTGCATTACCGTCAAGATTCAACGGAAGCTACAAACTTGGTACAAGTAATGTTCATGTCTTCCACAGAAGCATACCTCGTTTACACGTTGTCAGTGGAGGTCACATTATCGGGCGGCACCTAAGCTCCTCGTCTAACGGAGTGCATCGAAGTATGACAGCTCTGCAGCTCGCGAATCCGACCTCCAGTCGCCAGCAGGTGAACAGAAGGTCCATCGAAAGCATAACTGCAACTCCATCAAGTTCACGAAAGAGTGCGTCGAGTTCTTACTTGCTAGCATTGCAGGAACGAGAAATTGCATCCAAATCTTCGAAAACTGTTGCAACTTCAGTTGACTCTCAGTTGCAGCAGACAAATAACGCCACATCTTCCTCTTCCTCTTCGTCGCATTACAACATCAAATCTTCGAGAAGCGAGCTGATGCCGAACGCTTTAAGCGCAAAATTTCGCGAGACCAAGTCTGCAACGCTTGGCGCGCAAAGTATCAATGGTACAAGTGATCAACCGAAATCGAATCGTGCCTCTGTTTACGAGACATTTCCGACTAGAGACGCTGTGCAACATTTCTGCGAAAAACATATCGACAAAATCAAAAGCTACATGCAGAAGATATTTGTCAAAATACCGTTACCTGTTAAATGTACAATTGAAGAAAAGAAAGCGAAGAACATCGCGAAGCTTCACTTTTCTTGCCAAGGAAAGGGTGTTCATTGCTTATACAACAAGACGTTTTTCGTGATGAAGACAAAAAACGCAAGGATCTGGATACATTTGATGTTTCTGGCATTGCAAGCAAAAGCTTCTTCTGCGCTATGCACGCGTGAACCATCCGTCCAGGCGTTGAAAAACTGCTGGGATACTTTAAAAGCCGACAACAAAACCTTCTTAACTTTAGTTACTTCTTCGTTTCCACCAGCAAAGGATCAGGATTTGCTAATGCACGAGTTGCGTTCAGCGAGATATTTTGACGTGTTCGAATTCAACGCTTTGGCCAACATTTGGGGTTGCTTCCTTTGCAATCATCCTGATCGAGCAAATGAGTACATGCAAAACAACGAGCCTGTTATTGAGGGACAGCTGAAAGAAAAGAAGGGAAAATGGAAACTCTTTCGTCGATGGCGTACGCGGTACTTCACCCTTTCCGGCGTACATTTGTCGTACAGAGAAACAGTAAGTGAACTTCCGATCGCGATTAACTTTACAATGTGAGTTGCTTTATCAATTAGAACGGAAACAAAGGTGAGGAAGCGGTCGAAATCGGTGAAATCCGAAGCGTGAAAGCAATCGGAAGCTCTCGGAATCGAAACATTCCGAAAGCTTTTGAAATATTCACGAACGAAGACAAAACTTATGTATTAAAAGCTAAGAACAGTCGAAACACAGAGCAGTGGGTTCAATGCTTATCTATTGCGATGGCGCATTCAATGGCTAAAGAAAACTCCAATTAGGTTTTTATTTTATTTTAAGCTGTATTCTGTTTTTTAAATAAAATTTAAGGCAAGCATTTAAATCAACTGAAAAAGTAGACTGATTTTAAAACGTTTTCTAATTTGAACGAACCCGTTTGAGGAACGCTTTTAAACAAAGTCAAGTGCTTTTCGTACTTATCACTCGATTCGCCAAACATTGTTTTTAAAACTGGTTCATACTTTTCAACCATTAATTGTGACAATTTATCCAATATTGGCTCTGAATGCAAAGCGACGAATTGTTTTCGACAAATGACATTCATCGCGTCTAATGTGCACGGATGGGTCCAATATGAATCGTGAACAGCGGCGAATATTATGCCTTTCTGCTCACAATGAATAGCGGTGAGCATCATGTGCGTGGAGTCCAATGAATGAATGAAGTTAGGTGGAAAGGCATTTTTTTGCTTCATCACATTCGGTTTCCATAAAATTTCGCTTCCTGTTTGAAAAATCTCAGAGTTCTGAAAGTAAACAAATATAAAATCAATAGTTTCAAATTTTCATAACTTACATTCAGTTTCTGCGATTTTCCTTTGAAGTAAGGCTGTACAACAGGAAAACCTAAAGGCGTGACCCATTGAACGGGCAAACCAAGAACTTTCGCTATAACTCCAGCACTAGACGTAAACCATTCCTGAATTTTTCTTGTCGACGTAAACATCTGCTGAATTGCATTAAAAACTTTCTGCGTTAAATAATGAGACGAGATCCAACTCTGCGACTCAGGGAACTCGTCGATATCCTTCAGTCTCTTCAGAATTTGTAAACGCGCTCCATAACGAGTTACGCCGTACACATATGTCATTACAGTTTGTTTAACTACTTTTCTACTTATAAATCCATTGAGCACTTTTGCAGTTTGATTATCAGCTGCAGAATCTTCTTGCCTTTCTTTTTCCACAATAGCTGCAACCGTAGCATAGACATCATTTGGCTTTAAATCGGGCTCTAAATTTACGGAATGCGCTCCTTCCTCATCTCTACCTAAAGCGGCATAATGTTGCAGCCCATTACAAGATCCATCTTGATGAACAGGAAAATAGCTGATATATTCTTCAGGATTTGGACTTCGTGAGGCTTTTGCGATTTCAATACAACACGCCAATGTCTGCCATGGTTCTTCGCTGTCCATCCACCATTTTTTGCCTTCTAATGGGTTATCGGCAGAGTCAAGGATTAGTGGCATTATCTCATTGGCATAATTTAATCTTTCTTCTAATGATTCCCTCTTCTTAGTTCCCGTCAAGTTTATTACATGTATTTTTAACCAATCCAATCCTTTAGGTCCTAATGGTTTTCCTTTCGCAAACAACAAAATGCCTCGAGAAACATCACTTCCCAAATGATTTAAGTGTGGAGGAACGGCATAAACGCGTCCTCGAAAATCTAGATTTTGAGGAAACCAAAACACTTTGTGTCTGAACTGAAGAAAGAAAATGGAAGTGAGAAAGCTATGAAAGAGAAAAATTCTTACGTGATTGGCAATTGATAGCTTATATAAGCAATCACACCATAAACTGTACATTTCCATTCTTTTTTGTTTCAAGTAATGGCGTCTTTTAATTAAGGCCATTTTTTCAGATTTAGCCATTTTCCTGATAATTCAGAAAAACAAATGAAGATTTACAATAAAAAATTTAAAGTCTTACTCTTCAACTTTCGGGAGCGGATCTAGAGCAGATTGATGAACTGGTATATCTAATTTCACGTTGCCATTATTTTTAAAAACGCTGATAATAATATCAAGAACATCTCCATTTATTTTCCAGGGACAATACGATAAAGCATTTAATGAATCGTAAACTGCATTAAGATTTGCTTTTGGAGTTAATTTAATTCCGAGTAAACCTTCTTCCCCAGAGCCGGGTTCTCGTATGAAATCAGTCTTTGCATATAAGTATCCTCCACGCTGATGATTGATCCATGGAATAGGTGGTATATACATAGGCAGTTCATTTGTATTGAAAAATAAAACATTTAAGTTAGCCAACTGATAAAGCTTTGTAAACTTAATATTAGCACGCAATTCTTCGAATGTTTTTAAATTACGCGAAACATAGACAGTGTAAAATGCTGGAACCAATCTCACTGATTTTGAATTCTTGTTCAAAATATTAGCATCAATTTGAGCTTCGTGCAATATTATGTTGTAAAGAAATTTACCAACAGCTTCTAGAGCCGGCAATGACCAAGCCATTTCACAAACATCGTCCTTTAAATATATATCATTCTCCTTTGCCACTTTGTGGACTAATTCTCTCGGGAGGTACTTGGCTATTAATTCTGGAGATTCATAATAGCGTAATAGTTCTTTACAAATCTGATCCATTTCAGTAACTTGTTTGGAATACATATGAGTCAAGTAACGATGCATAGCTTTCTTTGCAATATGTGAATACAAATAACTTAATGGAGGGCTGTATGAGTTTATATCACGACCCAAAAAATACATCTCATTTACCATAATATCGACAAACGCTTCTGTCTTCATTGATGTAAGATATGGGATTATATTCATGCCTTGATGTGCACCCAATTTATTCTTCAAAGCCTTAACATTTCTTTCAAAAGCTGCTGTAAATGCCTTTTTCCATAAATTCTCACTCTTTTTCCAGCAAGATTGAAAATATTCAGAATTTTCATCCATAACATTATTGCCATAAACTGACTCGATTTTCACATATCCTTCGAGTTCATTCGTTTTTTGAAGTTGAAAATTTTCTTCAAAATTGACTGATTCGTTCAAATGGACATAAGCGGTTCGCGGCGAATCTTTAAACGAGTTTAATAGTTGCGTTTCGTAAGCATTGTCAAATTGTGGTTTTTCGAAATTTAAGTTACTATCAACTTTTCTCAAAGTTTCCATCATTAAATGGCGACTTTTGCGGTCAAGACTAGATTCGAGGAACAGTATTTCAGGATTTAAACCTTTTTCCCTCATATTATTTAATACTTGTTGAATTAAATTTTCGTTAAATTCTTTTTGATTTATAATACAAAGCAAATAATAGGCAAATGATTGCATATCTGGAGACACTTTTGATAGCTTCATTAACCGAAATATTTCTTGAACTTTGCTCAGTCGTCCGATATTTGCCCATCCTTTCAACACAACATTATAAAGTGAGCTGTCAATTATATTTTCTTTGTCAAAATAATCACGTTTAAACTTGTGTCTGTACCAAATTAAAGTATTATGTGCTTTATCGACCGAACCACCATTAATACACGCGTGCAAATAACCTTTTAAAACATACTGTAAATGTGTACCCAATAATTTTGCTTCTAGTCTTTGCTTTTCAATAGCGTTATTAACAATTTCTTTACGATATCTTTCAGCAGTTTTCGAGTACTTTTTGTGCGCAGACAAAAAATCTTTGACTGGTTTTGTTTTGACTTCGGTTTCTGATTCGGCGGGAGATATCTGAGAAAAAAGAGATGCTTGATTTGATCCAAAATTTTTGACAGTTCATACTAACCTTTGCTTTCTGTTTATTGATAATCGACTCTTCCTCTTCGATCAGTTTCAAAAGCTGCGGCATCGCTTTGAACCTCAACTGTCCATCATTTGTTGTCCACTTTCGCGGTTGTTTGTTACGCACCGTTTTCGGGCGATTGATGAACTGTTTCTTTGCTACTTTACCTCCAGTCTCAGTGGTCACTGTGGTCGACAATGGTTTCGAGGGCAGGAATCGCTGCAAACAGTATCGACACAAAAGCTTGCTTTCGAAATAAAAGCGAGTCCGAATTTGAGGTGAGGTCGATTTAAGGTTAGAGAACATTTTCGAGCACATGTTTCTGTCGTCTGCTCGAAGCACGCGCAACGACGCGGTTGTCTCCAAATTGCGATGTTTCTTTCGCACACTTTTCGATAAAAATTATTTATCTTCATTTACTTGCCTTCACTTCGAGATTAATTTTGACGAAACTCAAAACTCGATTTTCGAAACGCATCACTTTGAGTTCGCAGCGATGCGAAATCGCGAAAACAGTGCGAGGCTTAAAGACGCAAACTTTGACAATTGCCCCTTTAACCGAAACTTCAAACAGCGACGAAAAGTTGGCGAAATCAATGCAAACGATTGAGTCATGTTTTCGATTCGAAACACACTTTTGAGGAGTCGAAATTTGCTGAACACTTACCAATGTGTCGCTCGGTACCGGCACACGAAACCGATCAATACGATGATTGTGTTCGTGCCCCAACAAGAAGCATGGGTTGTCGAACGAATGGGCAGGTTTCACAAAGTGTTAGAACCCGGTCTTAACTTATTGCTGCCCATTGTTGATAATATTAAATATGTTCAGTCGTTGAAAGAAATCGCAATCGATATTCCGAAACAGTCCGCTGTAACAATGGACAATGTCACATTGTCAATTGACGGTGTTCTCTATTTGCGAGTATTGGATCCATATAAAGCTTCATACGGCGTCGAAGACCCCGAATTTGCCATCACGCAATTGGCACAAACCACAATGAGATCAGAATTGGGTAAAATATCGTTGGATACTGTGTTTCAAGAACGAGAGTCACTTAATAACGGAATAGTTGAAGCGATAAATAAAGCCAGCAGTGCCTGGGGAATAACATGTCTGAGGTATGAAATTCGTGACATCAAACTACCAGAAAGAGTTCATGAAGCGATGCAAATGCAAGTGGAGGCTGAAAGGAAGAAACGAGCAAAGGTTTTGGAGTCAGAAGGTGTGCGAGAGGCAGAAATTAATGTTGCTGAAGGAAAGAAAAGAGCAAAGATCTTAGCTTCAGAAGCACTGAAAACAGAACGAATAAATCAAGCTCTTGGTTAGTCTCCATGTTTTGGACAATTTTAAACTATTTTCTTACAGGTGAAGCGAATGCTATCGAAAATATTGCGAAAGCAAAGGCTGCTGCTTTGAAAACAATTGCCGAATCTCTACGAAACGAAGGGAACAACGCAGCGGCCCTTAGTGTTGCCGAACAATATGTAAAAGCTTTTTCAGAATTAGCGAAAACTGGTAACACGTTGATCATTCCAAACGATGCTGGAAATGTATCAACCATGGTTGCACAGGTACTTTATTGTCTATAATCATGCTTCTTTAATTAAATTATTATTTAGGCTCTTGGAGTATATAAATCTTTATCGATTCCTGAAAGCAATTTGGTTCCCAAAAATATACACAATGCTAAAACTATTAAAGATAAAGGAGAATATTTCAGTGAATTTGAAGACAAATAAAATGTGAATTTAGAATTTCACTAAATAAAATTTATAAAAGTTTTTTACAATTTGACTTCTCAAATTATTTTGATTTTAAAAATTTATAAACATATTTTACTTTTGTTTTTTTTCAGGTCCAATTTCGATTTAGGTAAATATTTTAAATGAATTTTGTTCGTCAAACATCATTAAGTTGTAAAACTGCAATTGCAAATTTTTTCAGTTATATTTTGTTCATCTTATTTACATATGAAAATTTAGTTATAAAAATACTTTCATATGATCAATCAATACTTGCCGAATTTCGCTTTAACTGAACAGAAATGAAAGGTATGTAGGCTATGGTACCTATCGTAATGATTGTAAATCGATGCTTGAACCCAGCAAAATAAATCTCTTATTGATGCAAGTGTCGTAAATGTAAATACCATTTCGATTACCGTAATTAAGCAAATTTTTCGAGTTTTTTTTTCGACTATGATCTTTCAGATGTGATTGCAAATGAAATCTTTATCGATTCCTTTTATGCTATTTTATTTTATCTTACTAATATGCGAACATCACACCTTTGCCATAATGGAATGTGGTCAACAATTTTCTAGGAGATATTGGCGAATTGTTGGCGGTGATAAAGCTCGCACGGGGGATTATCCGTGGCAAGCGTTTTTAATAAAGCGAACTGCAACAAGCACTGATTATGTTTGCGGAGCGTCAATTATCAGTACAAGTTGGGTTTTAACTGCTGCACATTGTTTGACAGGGTAATACGAGGCCAAAAAAAAGAATCAAAATTGCAATTATATCTCCAGAGATAAAGGTAAGAGAAGATTTATTGTAGTTGTCGGTACCCATCATTGGAACAATCGCGATCGCGTTGGTAGTGTGCACCAGGTTATACAAGAGATCATAAACCCAAATTATAACGATAAGACCTTATATGCTGATATTGCCTTGTTGAGAGTAAACCCAGCGTTTAAATATAAAACGGGAGATTTACAAGGAAGAGGAGCTGTTGGTCCCGTGTGTCTACCGTATTCTGAAGAAAGATTTACCAAAAAAGTTGGCGTTGTCTCGGGTACTGGTGCAACGTCTGAATACGGTCCAATGTCTCGATATTTAAAATCTGCAAGAGTCAATCTTTTAAATGGATATTATTGCCGTCGCGCTTATGATCAAGACTTTGATTCTAAAACAATGATTTGTGCGGGTTATACAAGTGGTGGCGTTGATTCTTGTCAGGTTCTTTGTTTTTCGTTTTCTCTTCTTCTTTGAATTAATTGTGTTAATTAAATTATTCTCAAAGGGAGATTCTGGAGGACCGTTGACGATGACTGTAAATGGCCAAGTGATTCAAATCGGTGTTGTTTCCTACGGCGGAGGATGTGCTCGTCGAGGATCTCCTGGTGTTTACACAAGAGTTGCATCATTTCGTAACTGGATTCGCCGATACACTCGTCTATAAATGAGGACTATACACATTGTTGTGATTTCAAGTTTATTAATTTATTGATGTTGCGAGAATAAAAATTTTATTCTCTTTAAAGTTGAAGCTATTGTTATCAAAGCTGTGTTAAGTCAAGAAACTTCATTTTGTGATTCTCGTAAATCATTGAAATACAATTGTCACAATATCAAATTCACTTCTTAAATGAAGTGAATAGAAAAATTAAAGTTTGAGAACTGAACGCAAGAATTTAGCGAAAAGTTCTGATTGCACAGAACTGAACGAAAATATGAAAATCGGTGGAAAAAGCGAAGAAAAGTAGAAAAACAATTGAAAGATGAGTGAGAAAAGATGGATCAAAGGTGAATCAAAATATTTTGCGACGTGAAAAGAGCAAAAAGAGCAAAAAGAGCGAGTTTTCGAGACGAGTGTTTCTAATTTTAAAAGTGCGCGAAGTGAAAGCAACGAAGGAACGAAGCGAACGGCGAGACGGCGGCGTTCGACACACACAGCCGCAAAGCGATTCCGGTATTTAAGGTTTGCATCGATTCTCACTCAATTTAAGGTTTCTTTGTTTGCAATTTTCTTCCATTTCTTGCTTTGTAATTTTCTGCATTTATCCGCTCTTCTCTCTGCTTTTGTGTGTAGTGAAACGCTCTCATCTCAATTCGCTTTTGCAGAAGCATCTTTGAAACACTGCCCTTGACTCAAAGACAAATATGGCGATGAGCAGTTTAGCTTCGCGATTGGGACCTTCGATGAATTTGGTTAAATCGGCCGTCAAGAACGGTCAGTCTGTTAAACAAGTAAGCGTTCACAAATGCGACTCGCTTGCATTTATAATTTCCTACGTAATCACAGGTGCTCAAATTGTATTCACCTGTAGCCGTGAATGGAGCGCGCACATTGAGCCTAACCGCCACGAGACCGGCCTCCGGTTCTGCTGAAGTCTCCTCTATCTTAGAAGAACGAATCTTAGGTAAAGCTCCGACTGCTGATCTCGAAGAAACCGGTCGCGTATTGAGCATTGGTGATGGTATCGCCCGTGTATATGGTCTCAAGAATATTCAAGCCGAAGAGATGGTTGAATTTTCGAGTGGATTAAAGGTAATACATTGGTTTGGTCATTACTATTTGCGCTCAACTCACCTTCGGTTGCAAATTGACCCTTTGATCGAGAAAAAACATTAATGACATTTAGAGGTCAAAAGACTCTCAGAATCACTTTTGTCATGCAATGTTTCACGCTTTAGCTCTTTTTTAGTCGTTCTACAATCGTTTCTCAAATGTGACTTAAAACCCATTCATCTATTTCAAGCTTTTGTTCACAACAAAAACAAGAAAAAATAGTTTCACTTTTCTCGGAACACATCCATTTCTTAGGTCATTCATTAAAACACATCATTTTCAACCATCAATCACTGTTTTTGTAGGGAATGGCTCTGAATTTAGAACCCGATAATGTTGGTATTGTAGTATTTGGTAACGATAAGCTTATCAAAGAAGGAGACATCGTGAAAAGAACAGGTGCGATCGTAGATGTTCCTGTCGGAGAAGGATTATTAGGCAGAGTAGTTGATGCCCTTGGAAACCCCATCGATGGAAAGGTAAGAGAGCCGGTTTCCAAAAATCGTTTCATAGTAAAATATTTTAAGGGACCACTCAAAGTTTCAAAGCGAAATCGAGTTGGTGTTAAAGCACCCGGTATCATCCCCCGTATCAGTGTGCGCGAGCCTATGTTGACGGGTATGAAAGCTGTCGACAGCTTGGTACCAATCGGAAGAGGTCAACGAGAGTTGATCATTGGAGATCGACAGACAGGAAAAACTGCAATCGCCATCGATACCATCATTAACCAGAAACGCTTCAACGAAGGTTCTGACGATAAGAAAAAATTATTCTGCGTTTATGTTGCAATAGGGCAGAAAAGATCAACAGTTGCACAGATCGTAAAACGTTTAACAGATTCTGGTAAGTAGATGCTTTAATTAAGCAATTACTTATGACCATTTTTAGATGCGATGAAATACACCATTGTTGTAAGCGCCACTGCTTCAGACGCTGCACCATTACAATATCTGGCTCCATATTCGGGATGCGCTATGGGAGAGTTCTTCCGTGATAACGGAATGCATGCTCTTATTATTTATGATGATTTGTCGAAACAGGTATTTTTCAACATATGAGTTATCCTAGCTTATAAGAAAATTTAGGCTGTCGCCTATCGTCAAATGTCATTGTTGCTTCGACGACCTCCTGGCCGAGAGGCATATCCTGGTGACGTCTTCTATCTTCACTCTCGTCTCCTTGAACGAGCAGCAAAAATGAACGATCAATTTGGAGGAGGCTCATTGACAGCGTTGCCCGTAATCGAAACCCAAGTGAGTAAAAAAAAAAAACGTTCGATACTTTTACCAATGCTTCCTTGTTTATAGGCTGGTGATGTGTCAGCTTATATTCCAACAAATGTAATCTCCATCACCGACGGTCAAATTTTCTTAGAAACTGAATTGTTTTACAAAGGTATTCGACCAGCAATCAACGTCGGTTTGTCCGTCAGTCGTGTAGGATCTGCCGCGCAAACAAGAGCAATGAAACAAGTAATATTGACTGATATGCATTCAGTGTGTGTAATTGTAATTCAATTTAGGTTGCAGGTTCCATGAAGCTCGAGTTGGCGCAATACCGTGAAGTAGCAGCTTTCGCCCAATTTGGTTCTGATTTAGACGCTGCCACTCAGCAGTTGCTGAATCGTGGTGTGCGATTAACTGAATTATTGAAACAAGGACAATATGGTATTTTTTGAGCATTTGTATTCCGATAACGAAAGACTAAATATAATTTGGCTTTCAGTTCCGATGTCTATTGAAGATCAAGTAGCCGTTATATTCACTGGAGTAAGAGGATATTTGGACAAATTAGATCCATCAAAAATCGGCAAATTCGAGAAGGAATTTTTATCACACATCAAAACCTCGCATAAAGATGTGTTACAAACAATCGCAACTGAAGGCAAAATAAGTGAACAAACAGATGCTAAGCTAAAACAAATTGTCAGTGACTTTATGGCAACGTTTCAAGCATAGAACTTGTAATTTAATGTCAGAACATATTTGTGCTTCATAATAAGCGCTACGCTTATTGAGTAGTTAAAAGTGATTAATAACAAATTTTGAAAAAGTTTTCCTAATTTGTTCTCTCGGATTGTATACATTCTGGGATTTTAAATTTACCGTCATCTAACTGGTTGTTTTCCATGATTGAAGCAAGCACTACGGTAGTATCTATTGCGGATGCATCAATTAGATGCACTTTTTCCAATCCAAGACGATTTGACAAATAATGGCCGTAATGAGAAATTCGTGCTACAATTTTCCACGTATTTGTTGACGGAAAATTAAGCTCAATAATATAACGAAGGTATTCGTGGTCGTGTAAAAGTAAATGTTGACAATTAACCATACGACAAGGAAGTTTCAGATTGACATATCCTTCCCATAAAGTATCCAAGATTAATTTCATTTCTATTTCGGACTTCTCGGCGTTATTTTCGACAGCTGACAAACAGTGAATTGTGTTTACTTGTTTCAGTGATTGATCGTATTCTGCACCTATTGAAAAGAGGCGAACAGGCAATTTATTACTTGAATGATATTTGATCAAAAATGCGAGTTTTGATTCAAGCGCTGCATCACCAACTAAATGTAGCTTTTGTTGTGATTTCACTTTGAATCCTTCTTTGATCATTAAACTATCCTGTTTATAATTTCTTATACTTATGTCGTTGCAAGCCTCCACTATCGCTGTCTTCACGAAGTCTAAACCTGAAAAGTCGAGAAAGCGTTCCTTTCTCAAAAGCTTTGCAAAATGATTGATCAATGCTTGATGTATCTCGGCGCCTTCGTCGTGCAAATAATTGCTGTTAGGTCCAATAATCGAACTGAACATAGTTTGATTGATATAAGCTAATTTTCTGTAATCTAATAATTTAAAGCGATTTTCAGTTTTTGGCGAAACACAGCGAACAACTCTTGACCCATCAACGGGCACATCGACACTGATTGCATTTGGCAGTCTTAAAATTAATGGCATAATCTTATCTTCAATGGCCCACATTAAGTCGGTAACAAGCCGATATTGTTGAGTGTAACCGCAGATCTCATCTTCGATGGCTTTATCTTCAGCAGTTTGTTTTCGCTCCTCTTCTTTCTTTTGATTCGCCGTTTTTAATTTGTCTCTAAGAATCGCTCGCTTTGAACGCAGTTCGATCAATTTCTTAATTTCGGGCAGAAGACTTTCGATAAGAGTTGCATCAATTCGCTGTTCGTTGCCAATGTCTGAAACAATTCGCTTCCGTTCTTCACTCGCGTTCATTCTTCGTTTCACTGAAATTGAATACTGCTCATCGCAAAGATCGGCTAAGATGCTATCGATGTTCGGAGTAATGACCGGTTTCATTTTGCTCGTGTGTCGTGACAAATACATTAGCGAAAACGGTCCATCACTCGTTTTCTCACCGCTCTCTCCGATCGCAGAGCTTCGTTCGCGAAGACAAGCGCCATTCGAGAATTGTCGACAAACGCACAAACAACGTCCGCTTTGAACAGTTGCCGAAAAGTGTTGCTTTGAAGCAGCGGAGAACAGTGAGCGAAAGCCGGCCGCAGATCGGTCGATTGCGGGGCACGCATTTCGGATGGCGATGAAAGCGGTCGAAAGCGAAACGCACATGTTACGTGAGAAAACGAGACTCGATTTATGCATGCGAATCGATTGAAAACAGTGGATTTGCACGTAATGAGAGACAGCGCCACTTTCACGACGATTCGCGCGATGTGTTCGATGCGAGAACAAAGTTTGGCTCTATTTTCGATTCGCTCTGCGTTATTTTTGCTTTTCGCCACTTTTCGACAAATTGACGGCGTTTAAATACGCGCAAAGCTCATTTCGAAATCTGTAATCCGTTTGCATAACGATCGCACAGTGCTTCGCGTTTCGCCTCGCCTTCGCTTTTGCATTGCTAAAAGCAAACATTCGAATTGCGAACGCACACACCTTTTGTTTTCTGTCCACTTTTCGCTTTGTTTTTCGCGTTCGTTTTTCTTTTTCGCATTTTTCGCAAACTTTTCGCGAATTTAAATTCGCTGCTTTTCGCTTCGCCATTCGCACAAAGCATCACTTCACATCGCAAGCATTGCGCGTTAACGAAGCGTTGGAAAATGCGACAAAAAGTTGGGCGACAGAAATGCGCTTCTTCGCACTGTTTTTATCACGTTTTTGAAAATTTTATAAATTAATAAGTTTTTGTCGAAAGCGAAACGTTTCTCACTTTCTTTTTGTTACTCACTTTTTGTGTCATTGTTAAAAGTTAATTTCGTTCACAGCGAATGCATTAAAATGTAAACTCATTTCAGCATTGAGTGGCAAAATGCGTGAAAGGCGAGAAAACGCAATATAAACTTGATACAAGAGCAAAAATTGAAACGAGAACAGTGAACAGTGGTCTTTGCGATCGATATTCAGTTTTAATTATGACTTCCTTTCAGTAAAAACCAATAAAAGCGAAAAGTATAATAAATTTTCATGCATTTGTCTGCTGTTCGTCTTTCACTCTTGCAGCCGGTCGAAGGAAGTAAACTATTCACTCGATTGCGACATAACCATTTTCGTTGTTACATTAGCAAATAACGGCAATTAGTGCCCAATTACACATCAACAATGGCTGCGTTTAAAATCGCTGCCTTTAATTTGCTGCGATCAATCGTTGCCAGCGTTAGGCAAATGCAGCGATTTCCTATACAGCGATCGCTTTCTTCACCTTTCTTCACTAATCTGCGCTCATTGATGTTTTAATACGAGCGTCTTTGTTCGCTGCATTCCAATCGTCGATCTCTGTGCGAAACACACGCAAAAAACGCACACACAATTCTGCAGCCGTTTGCGAGCATTCGAGAGTCGATTTTAATTTGGAGCAAAAGTTTCTCAATAAATAAAACACGAAACGATGCCTTTATTAACCCATTTCAGTTCCGATTCGGTTTATCGACATTTTAATGCTATACAATTACGGCCGTTACTTTGATGACGACTATTGCCAATACTTGAACTGTTAATGCATGATTTAACTGATGTCAACTCTAAATGAATGCTTGCGTGTAATTTGAATCGCCGAAGAAAGGGCTAAAAATGAAACATTGAAAAGCGATGAAAGTGAAACACATGGAAGGTAATCGATGTCTGGAGCCGAGCTCGCGGCGTCATTGCATTTTCACAGGTAATCGAATGAGTAATTTGAAAAGGTTGGGCAAAACCTGGTGACTCGCACCGGTCGCCAGTGGCCCTAAAAGGGGTTGTGCGCGTCTAGACTGACAGACACACGTTGGTCGCATTCAGATGATTGCTTGGGAGATTTTGTCAGCAGCGTTTGAATGCGGCGAAACTGCGAAGCGCTTGATGTGCAACAAATTATGGTTCATTACTTCATAATAAACAAAACTCGAGCCATTGTTGCAGAAAGTTTTGCCACACAAAAAAGTGAAAACAAGAAGAAGAGAAAAGTTTTCTTAGCCATTGAGTGTTGTCTTTTCGCTGTTATTTGCAATCACATTCTTCGTTTTGCGGATGCAAATGAATGAGAAGCTTTGTTCGAACGTCGAACACATTGCCGCGAAGATTTGCGACTGTTTTCTGACTCGTAATTGATTTAATATGCAAAAAGTCGTTTTTTATGAATGCACTTTTAATCTAGAATTTAAAGCGAATGTTAAATGATGCGTGTTCTGCAAGCAGAGCGCATCTCTCTCTCTCCATTCCATCGGGACGACGAATTATCCAATGTGAAGTATGCTTGGAAAGGCGCTCGTTTTGCACGTCCACTGCCGAAATGCATGTGTTTCATGAGTCACTGAATCCGAGTAGAATACCCTCGAAGCGAGAATCGAGTCTCTCGACGCGCGAACGCTAACACAGTTCGCTCTCGCAAGCCTCGACTGATTCATCATTATTTTCCATGATTTCAATGAACAGTTTGCGTTTTTCGGCTGTTTTGCTTTTGCATAATAGAGTTAACAGTGTTTGTTGCTGCCTATCTCATGTTGTCCTCTCGCTCGCTTCCTCTCACACGCTCTCTGCGCTTCCAAGAATCTTCTCGCGAAAGCGGAGCGGAGAAGAGTGCGGAATGAAGAAAGAGGGAGGAATTCGTTGCTATTTTTCGGGGACTCATTCCAAAAACAGATTTCGACAAAAAGACGCGATTACACCCAAATTACAGAGAGATGTGTCGCTTCGCTCCGCGTTCGCCTGCGTTTGATAAAGCGTTTATTTTGAGCGAAATTTTTATGAACAGATTTCGCTTAACAGCTCTATCAGTTGCAGCGAACACACTCGTCCTCTTCGCTTCACTGCGAGCTGTAAATGCACAGAGACTTAATACACTCGAAGTAGAGTTTAATTCATTTGTTTTTCGATAAAACAATAAATCAGAAAACAATGAAAAGCGTTTTTGTTGTCGCTCCGAAGCGAAATGTTACATCGATGGCGTACACATCCGACGCCCGCCCGAATTGCCCCTCCGCCGTAAAGCACCGCTCGACTCGTTTCGACACAGAGAACACGGCGAAAGCGATATGCGGCGTTTCACTGTTTTTAAGCAGTTTAATGCCAAACTTTAGTTGTTTTTTTACTGTCGAACAGTGAGTGGCGAACGCATCGCGAAAGGATACTCGAGTATCGTTCGTTCTCTCGGCTGTAATCCGCATTTTGGCTGAGAGCGACTTCATGCGCATTCACTCGCGATTCGCGCTCGGCACTCGCTGCTTGCGATTCACTTCTCGCATTCGCATTGCACTCGCTGTTCGAACCGAGTTACTTCTTCACTCGCAGCTCTTCACTCTCATGTATCGCTGAGCGGAACTGCTGCGCTCGTCCACTGCCTGCTGTCTGTGCATTATTCTCTCGCGGTGACTGACGCTGCTTTTGCTATGAACTCGCCTCGTGCATTCAATGCAGTAATCGACACTCGCAGCAACGCATCTCGCCTCATCAGGATGTGACTTTCATTTGACTGCTTGAGATCGACGTTTGCTCTTTGTGCTGTCCACTTATTTATCTGGTCGACAAGCGATGTGCAAATGTTTTTGTCAAGTTACGCAGTTTGCGAGCAAAGTTTGATATCAGTGCGATCGCTTCGTGTCGTTACACACAACGCAAGTGAAGAATTCTATTTTCAGTCTCTATGATAATAAAGCCCGAATTGAGGTCTCTTTCATCACGTGCACTTGGCTTTATGCCATTCGCGGGATCGTTAATTGCTAATTTGATTGCCGCGTTTTCGTTGTTTTCACGTACGACGACGCCTCGAAAGTTTTACGTACGGCCGCAGTACACAACTTTTTCAGTTTCGTGTATGTGTCCGGCAAACAGTGAAAGAGCTTCGTTCATATTTTGCATGTTGTTTTTGTTTCACTTGTCGGCGGTTTCGTGCACCAATCATCATTTCAAAGTTTTCGGTAAGTGCACATCACATTCGCGGCCGCTTGTTTGTGAAAGTCGCGCCGCTCTTTCCCCGCTCCCTCCAAATGCTGACCGCAGTAAATTATGCAGTTGCCCTCGCAGCGTAGCCTTATTCTCCGTTTCTTGGCCTAATAAAGATTGATAGAAGCGAAGGGAATTTGCCGCATTCAGCTTTTTGGCTCCAACTCATGCCTCATCTCTTCGTTCGCCTGAAATGATTTCGCTCAGAGGACGAAAAATTGAAAGCGAAATCTTGCTTCTTTGCCAATTAAAAAGTGCTCGTGTTTACAAACACGCAGTTAGATGTTTGATCAAACAGCGCATCGCTTAATTATCATTTTCTCGGCGAAACACGTTTTTCATTTTTGGCGAACGAGTTGCAGCAATCGAACGAAGATCGAATTGTGTTCACAACATTAACACGCCGATTGATCCGAGTTTTGTTGAGTTCATTGCGAAAAGTTTTAATGCTTTTTCTATGCACCAAAGTGATGCTTGCGTGCTTCGAACCGCTGTAAAAACGCATCGGTATCTCTTTCGCGTTACCTTCACTTTGTTTGCAAATAGTGACAGTTTAATAACTCGACTGTTCTCTACTTCTCAATCCTTAAAAATTTCGTTTTTTGCTGCTGAACTTCTTTTAAAGAGCATTTTACTCGCACAGAAATTTCGCTTCTCTGCTCGCTTCGTTCCTTCACAGGCTTCCCAGAATCAATACATCGATCCTCTGCAAGAGACAAGCTATATACTTGTATACACATACCAATCCAAGAGAGAGAGAGAGGAGAAGATAGAGATAGAAGCAGTCTTCAGCCCCTAACAGCCCGATCGTACGGATGAGGCGATTCGCTTTCAAATCGCTCCTTACTTTATTAATTTTATACGCGAACCGTTGTTTACGAAAAGATGCGTTCGGAACACAATTGGCAGCCGTAATTCGCGGCGGAAAAGTGCAGAGAGAAGAGAGGAGAGAAAGAGCACGAGGCGGATAGAGAGAGAGAGAGAGAGAAGAATGCTCTTGAAGTTCAGAACTTAAGCGAGAAAGAAGTGAAAATGGTAATCATTAAACATGGGCTGCCAAATGTATTCGCACTCCATTCTTTAGAAGGAGCAGCAAATAAAACATGTCCTGATGCCGTGTGATCTTTTCCCCAAGAGAGCGTGTCTTTTCTTTGTTTGCTCACAATATTCTTTTTGCGAAAGTTTTTGTAGCGCGAAGCAATTTAAAGGCAAAATGGATGCTTTTCCGAGCCGCCGGTTTTCTTGTGTCGTGAACTTTTCGCATACTTAGGCGCAACCGAAATAATACGTGTCACACGTTGCTCTTTCTTTTTGCATGCAAAAGCGAACGCTTTGCCAATACGCGGGCGACACTTTGTCGCTTCGGAAGTATGAATGGTATTTAATAAAATCAGCGTCCACCGCAGGACACCGACTAGCGACCGTTGCGGACGCTGCACTCTTGCCCTTTGTGAGTGTATCCCGCTAGCTTTGCTAGTGTTGTTTATGCGTTATTAGCGCGATGGATGGAGTCAAGAGTGAAATGCTGTTGAAAGTGTTTTTCCGCATCTCCTGTTTTCACTTATTTAGTGTTCGCTTTGAGGCAGAGAGGTTCATTGCGTTGCGATCGTTTCGAGGCTCAAAATTAAGTTTTTATTATGAAACTGGCTTTGGTTCGCGAGTTGAGTGTTATTAAATCTAGCAGAAGGATACCAAAGGCGACCTTTATTCGCTGTTACCGTTTTACGATTATGCCGTATATGCGAGATGTGAGCGGTGCATCCAATTGCCATCATGAGAACTAAGCGCAGCAGTGGCGAGTGCCAAACTTAATTGTATTTTTGCCGGATTACGATGCAAAACGTGCTATTTACTCGCACAATCTTGCATTAAACTGCATTCTGATCAATGCAATTGCCTATTGGCTCGCTCTCACTCTTTCGCTTCCATCCATTCGCCGACAAAGTATGTGTTTCAGCTACAAATGTGACAAACAAGCGAAGAATGGATTTTCATTGGAATTTTGTGTCGCTAAATCAATAGAAATAAAGGAAGCTTCTTTTCGTTTGCTGTACTCGGAGCCAAAAAAGAAACTTTCTTTTTCGCTTTTTCGCCGAGCGAAGAATAGGCTGAATAAGGCGCATTTGAAGCACAATGTCTTGTCGTGAATTGAGGGAAGGAAAAGAGTGACATATAAATTGATTTTCACAAACAGCTATCATGTCGACGTCAAACGCAAACTATTTGCATATTTCTTTTCAATGATTTCCTTCTTCAGGTCATCGTAAAGATGCGATAGGCAAGGAAGGCAGTATTCGAATGGATTACACTCAAGTGCACAGTATATCTTCATCACCAACTGAGTCAGGATCTTCCTCTTCTGCAACACTGCCCGCGGCTGCTTACGAGATGCGACAAGCTGCGAATTCATGGAGTAGCCTGAACCAGATGCGAATGTACGACGAAAAGGCTACACCCAAGAATGTCACAGCGCAAATAGGCCATTCCGTGTATCTTCATTGCATTGTCGAGCCCATCGGGGACAAAATGGTGAGCCATTGTCTGGTCGATGCTTCTTTATCCGCATAACCGAAAGCATGCAAATTTTGTCTGCATGAGCTGCATGCAATCCGTCAGCTCTGATATCACGCAACGGTTCATTGGTTCATTTGCAGATCTCTTGGATTCGACTTCACGATTTTCATCTCCTTACCGTTGGATTGTTTACTTACACTTCTGATTACCGTTTTGTGATTAGACACGGAACATTGCAAGCAAACGACTGGGCTTTGCAAATCAAGCACGTAACGCCAAAAGACGAGGGTCTGTACGAGTGCCAAGTGAATACTGACCCGCCGCGATCAACGTACTATTATTTGCACGTCGTCGGTAAGTGGCAAATGGCAGAAACGCAGTTTTAATCGCAGAAAAATGCTTAAATTTGCTTTTGCTTCGCAAACTCGAGTTACACGTTCTGCTTTGCCTCAACACATTACTGAAACTAATGACTGCAACTCGAATGTCTCTTGAATCGTAATAACGGCAAATGCAGTTTCGCAGCCAACAGCGAACCAATTTCAATCACGAGTTGCGAGGCGCAATATTGCATCCGCAGCCACTCTTTTACACTCGAGAGAATTGAGAAATCTCACTCGGATTAAACGGGTATTAATTGTGTTATTATTATTTTAATTAGTACCGTACGCTGGAATGGTCGGCTCGCCCGACGATATGTTAGTTCGGCCGGGATCCATTATCAATTTGACCTGTGTAATCTCGCGGTCGCCCGAGCCGCCGGCATTTGTTTTCTGGTACCACAACGATAGAATGATCAATTACGACTATAATTCAAATGATAATCGCGGCGAGATAACAATGCACAAAGATGCAGAGAAAAGTGACACAGTCATCTCCAGACTAATCATTCGCAACGCACGGCTCAGCGACTCCGGTAACTATACCTGCACACCGAGCAACGCGGAGCCAACTTCCATTTATGTTCGCGTAATGCAAGGTAACGGTGTTGCGTCCGATGCTGGCAGCAGCAGATTGACGAACTTTCTCGCAGGTGAAAAGAGACTCTCGAACGATATGCAAAACGATGAGGGAGGCTCAACCGAATACACTGGCAATGGCTGCTGCACCATATATCACTTTCACACTTCAACGCAACTTTTGAATATCATTACATTTGTTTTCATTGTTTTTGAGTTGTTGATAGACGAACGGTGAACGAAGCGCGCTGTGTGATGTTTAGCAAGTTTCAATAGCTACCTCTCAGAAGTTTTCTTCTCGTCATCTCAACAGAACTCATCGGTTTGTCGCTATAACAACACTCTCTTTTCATTCTTAATTTCTCGACATCCGTCGGTTTCATAAGCATGGCAAACGAACGCGAAGCACGAGATGAACTTTGTGGCTCGAGATGTGTCTGCAATCGCGTGTGCCCAAACAATTTTCGTTCGAGAGACCGACATCCGAGTGAGCGCTTCTGCTCGCTCTTATTGCTCGATTGACTTTCATTGCTTTTGTTGAGACAAACATTGATTCTGTATTAATCTGTAAATACCTGAACATGTATTGTTCGCGATCAGTATGTTTCCGCAAAAGTCGACGGCAAATCGAATGGCATTTGAACACCGCGATCGAAGATGAAGAATGCGAGATGAGCAGTACATCTGTAAGGCGGTGTGTGCTTTTGCACGCATAACTCAATATAATCACGATTTACATAATGTCGCGTAAAATGTGAGCGCAAATTTACGAGTGCG
Source organism: Dinothrombium tinctorium (assembly GCA_003675995.1). Taxonomy (NCBI): domain Eukaryota; kingdom Metazoa; phylum Arthropoda; class Arachnida; order Trombidiformes; family Trombidiidae; genus Dinothrombium; species Dinothrombium tinctorium. The sequence continues at coordinate 56,777 of NCKU01000152.1, forward strand.
ACGACAGTGAGGCCATTAGCGAAGCCGTGTTCGCAAATGCATTCGATCTATGTGTGTACTGCCGTCGTCTTTTCGATATATACACTGTTCTTTGATTTAATCTTATTGTAACTCGTTTCTAAAATGTTCTTTTTTATAACAATATACATTACAATCTCTGTAAAACCGAGAAATTGCTGCTGAAAGATTTACGCGCAATGCAAACGTGAGACGTGCTTTCGCCTCTTTTTCTTCCAACCTCATCTCGTCGCCTCCTCTGCAAATCTCACCAAATTTCCAATGTTCTCCGAGCATATCGAAGGGCGTAAATTCGCTCACTACTCAATTGTACTCGCGGCGCGCTGCAATCGAAATACTAACTTTTTTGCTCATTTCTCTGCTCTCGCTCCTCACTCGCGAACGCTTTATATCACCTTTTAACACGCGATGTGTCCGCAAAAGAAATGCGAGACTAACGCGAAGTGACACTCGAGAAACGCCTCGCTTTCAAAGCAAAACTAACTTCCTTCTTTTAAGGAAATGCTGTGTGAGAGCGGCAAACATCGAAGTAAGTGACAGCACACACACGTCTTCAATTTAGTATTGAGCGAGAAACAACATCCATCTTAATTGTTGCGCAGCACTTCGCTGTACCTGATTCTAAATCAGTTATCATTGTGTTTGCGAGTGAATGACGGTCGACAAAACAGCAGAAACTTCGCTTCTCATCTCGGTCTCATATTTCTCGCCTTAATTTTCGCATCGCTTTATCACACTTTTGCACCAAGCGCTTTGCTCGCGCTCTTCGCTCGACGCGCGATCACTTCGCTAAGAAAGCGAAACAAAAGTGCAGCGGATAAAAATTATAATAACCATTATTTTAGCTTTGCAAAACAAAACTAACATTAATACAAACGCACTCGCATTAGCTTCGTGAAGTGAGCTTGACTTCTCCAAACCAGCGTTCGCCTTCGAAATCGATCACCGAATGAGAAAATAACCGAATTGTAACGGTCAAAATGTATGTAACACCGATTTCTCGTTTTCTCATTCTTCTTATTTTCTTTCTCTCAAAACAAAAACGATGCCGAAAATCATAGGGGGATTCGTACATCGCTATTGCAAAATTGAGTTCTTTAATTGATGCCATTTATTAGCGAACAATAAGTTGAGTGAATGTTTCTTTCTAATACTTTAAGAAACAATGTTTAGACGAAAGAATGTGAGTTCACTCATTAAAAGCTGAATAAATGTGATTTATTGTTTTTGCTTCTGTTACAGCTTTCATTTACAACTATCTTTCTCCTTTACACTTTCCTACTCGCAACAGCACTATATCACTTCACTTGCCTGCTCTGCGTTCTAAACTCTTCATTTCAATTCTCGACGCAAAATTTCTTCGCGAAACTACATCATTTACTCTATTCGAAACTTCGTAGCATCGGAAGCTGCAGTCTCTTTACCTCCCTAGATTCGTTTATCGCTGCTATTCGAATAGTTTGTCCAGTGCTCGCAAAAGTTTCTTATCTTTCTCGATTCAAAATTGCTCTATTTCAATATTAAATATACGGACAAGATAAGCGCTACATAAGTGGTTCTCTAGAAATGGCTACTTCAATTTAGCTCTGCGTCAAAATGTGATACGTGAGCAACATTATGCGAATCGCCTTGAATCACGCTTTTTCACGGTACCGTGAGTGAATATAAATGATGTTAATTTACG
>NCKU01000153.1:0-58468 GCA_003675995.1 Dinothrombium tinctorium
CTGGACGGAATAGCGCTGTGAAATGTTTCAATAATTTCTCATTTCTTCCTCACAAGCAGGAAAAACAAAAATAAAATGCGTGTGTGGGGGAGAGGAAAAAGTGAATTTGTATTAAATTTTTCTATTGACATACACAATGGTTGCTAGAAGGCAACTTACACAGATTCCGCAGCGTCTTTNCCATCATACCAATCGTTATTTGCTTCCACTGCGTTTATATGCTGTGCACTAATGTTGCGGTGTTTATAACGGTCACTAAATCGAGGACTTCGAGGTTGAATCAGAGAAGAAGCTCCATCAGGAGGCATTTGTTGTCGCGGCTTATTCATAATTCCATTTCTGCTTCCAGGTCCTGTTCCATTTCGTTTGTATGACCCCAAACTGTCCATATACTCACTTCTAAAACAAATGTTTAATTACTAAGCGTTATTAGTCGTTTTTCATTCGAAAAAGTGTAAGCGAAGCTTTTGAAATGAAAACATAACGCGAAAAGCTTAAATGAAATTAAAATTAGATTCGCTTTCGTCGACGCCGATGATTAAAATTGTAGACAAGCATTTATGATAAGTGATACGAAATGTAATTTTCGCTTATTTTGTTTTAATGCTTTTTTTAACAAAAAGTGTTCATTTGAAAAGCTTCCGAAACAAAACGCTTTGCGATTTTGCTTATTTTCGCAATTACTTTTAGAAAACTCGAAGCCTAAATTTTTTGAGTATAATTTGAATGCATTTACAAAATGTTAGAAATGAATTAAAAAAAGAAGCAAATTAACATCGCGAAAATTGAAAAGCAAAATTAACATAATTAACCTAATCTTTCATAAGAGAAGTTATTTCGAGATGGTCTTTTGAGATTTCATAAAGCTGATTAGATGTCGTGAATTGAATCTCGATTTTCACGATAATTTTCGTGAACGCTTTCTCATGTTTTCATGTCTGGTTCTATTGGGTTTCTAAAAAAAATTAATTTAAAAGGCGATTTAACCCAGAAGAGTACAAAAAGTTAGATCAAGCAAAGTAACTTTTTTTCTCTATTAATTTTGCATCGGCTACGAGTGATTTATTAATGTGAAATTTTATTGATGGAAAAAGTTTGTGAAATGTGAGATCATTTTGAACATGACAAGAATGTCAATGAAAATCTCTTGCGACTCTTGTTCAGCTTAACTAATGCACTATTTTAATGTGTTTTTAATCGTGCAGCATTTTCTCGAATAGTTTAACAAGTTAAATATCTGAAGAAATAATGTAAACAAGAGAAATTCTTGCAGCGTATGTTAACGAAAATATTTGTACCAAAAGTGAAAGAAAGATGAGTACATCAGCTTGCTTTAAGTGTTTAAGGAGAGGAAAGCGCGTTTAGTGTTATTCGCTAAGCAATAAAAACAAACAAATGACGAGCGGGGATTGGCGACATGCACAAACAAAATTGACGACGGGATTGAGGTAATTTAGAGAAGAACACTTACCCAATGCCATCGCCAGTAGAGTAAGTGGAACTACTATGACCATTGGGCAAGCCTCGACTGCCATAAGGATTACCCAAAGTTTTGCTCATAAGTGGATTTTTAATGCTATACAACCGTTGCTGTTCCCAAGAAGTTTGACGTTTCCGCATTTTTCTGCGAAAGGCAAGCGTTTAACGAGAGAATACCATAAGAAAGTATACTTAGTGCAAGCATCGCCTTATTTGAAATAGCAAGTGTGCAAAGGAAAGCAGAAAAGAATCACGTGCTTTAATTTTTTAACGAAACGCAGTAAAAGAGAAAAAATTGACATTGCGACAACTTTTACCATATCGCATTTAAAATACTCGAACCCCCTAAAGGATACTTTCTCGCAAATCACTAAGTGCAACTCTCTTCAAGCAACTAAATGTCAATTTTTTCGCTTTTTTTGCAGTCGAAAAAAAGAAATGCATGCGACAAGTGAGCGAATATTGATACTCGAATGCTATCAAAATCATAGAAGAGCTTTCCAAGAACGTTAAAAGAGTATTCATTGGTAAATAATGGTCAAACAACTTTCGTTTTTAACGACTTTTATATATTGCGATTGCTCATTTCTATAACTTTAAATATAAAYCAGAAATTGAAWWTCAACGCTAAAAGATAAAGAAGCATTTTTAKATTTCATYTTTATTTGCAATYAAATYCTCAAGTTATCTAAAATGTGTAGCTTATTTCAGAAAATGTAATTTTGCGAAATTGCATTTGTTTTTCGACAAAGTGATCAATCAAATAACGCTAAACTGCCGACAGAGAATGTAAATCGAAGTCAATGGTGAAAATAGTTTTGTTTAGATTTCACTGACAACTTAAATTTTGAGAAGAAAAATTTAAACTCATTGCAAATCCATCAATTCACTAAGTCCAAAGATTTACATTCTATTGAGCATCAAAGCTTTTTTTCGAGCAAAATGAATCAAAAATTGAAAATGTGCAGTGCATAATAAATTTTATGGGCATTCAATTTCGAAAGCAGACATTCATCTATCGTTTTCTAGAAATGAATGCAGAACATTCATTTCAACTGTCCTTAAAGATGATAAAATATTTGTAGTATGGAAAATAAATGCGGTCGTGAATGTTATCCATTATCAATTGTTTCTCATTTCCTAAACTACAGGAAATTTGATTTTCAAAGCTGTCTCGGCAGTAAATTGTCATTAAAATGATTTGTTTCATATATTCAATGCACTCACCTTTCTTTGCATGATGAACACAAAAGAGCAATTGCCAGAACTGTGCCAAGAAATATTACGCTACTCAGCGCGATTATGGCTATTTCTGTTGCGCCCATTTGACTAATTTTCTCTTGAACAGTTACACCCTGTATTCGCTTAATTCTAAATTGTTTCAAGTTTTCGACAATTAATTGTGAATTTTGACGAAAAACTCTGTCACAAAAGCGAAAAGCAAAATTGAGTTTTGACTATCAACATAAATCAAGCGAAACATACTCTAGCAATGTGTTCGTATCAACGATGTCGTTACTGTGTGGATTGACTGCATATAAGAAAACATCAGTAGAATGTGGTTCTTGAATTTCTCCTTCCATGTGCGGCTCAAGTTTAGCCATTTTTACATCGAAATTGGTGATATTCGAAAGAAATGAAGTAAGCTCTTTGCTTTTTCTTTCGACAAATATAGGCTCTGTATCGGTGACGAATAGCACCATCTTCGTCTCCGGCAATACATAGACCTAGACATTTAAATATGTTTAAAATTCAATTAAGGACATTGTTCAGGGTTTGCAATGCAAAAAAGTGATTCGCATTTTTCAATTTTGATATAAATTTCTATACGATTCGTCTGCGAAGAGTGAATTGACGACTTTTCGCAGCAATGAAAAGCGAGTCAGTGAAGCGTTTTTACGGCTGCCTCACTCTAAATTTCATAGCTTCATTTCGCTAAACTTACGAAGACATTTATAACGGCGGAGTTTCCAGTTTCACTGCCTTCTCTGTCCGTCGCTTTCACATCGAAACCGTACATTTTTTCGCCTTCGAGCGCAAATGTTACCATCGAGCGAACGACTCCCGTTACTGGATCAATGTAAAATTTTGAGGAAGCGTCATCGCCACGAGCCAGTATTTCGTATCTAATAGCTCCATTGATCCCGCTGTCAGCATCGCGAGCCTTCAAAAAAATTATTTATGAAAATGAAAAAAGATTCAATTTGTGAAACAATCACATGTATATACGCTCTGTTTGATAGCAACATAAGTTAATAAGTGAATGTCAGCATGAATGAGTTTTTTCATCGCGAGAGGCGCAGTTTTATTAACAACACGAATTTTCATATTTTCTTTCATAATTTTTTTCCCAAGAAATCGCTTTTTCGTAAACAAAAATAGATTTTCCTCGAAATCAATAAGTAGGAACAACATTCAGAAGTGCGATGTACACTGTTATTGACTTTCTGAAATGTGYTTTTCAAAATGAAATTTTTCTTAACAACTTTTTCGGTCTAAATTTGAGTGATTCACAGACTTTTAAAGGCAATGAAGCTTACAAGAGCTGACATCACTTACTAAATAGCCACTTACCGTTAACTTAATAACTTGATAACCAAACGTAGCCTCAAGAGGGACAGCAGCGACTGCAGGTTTTCCTTTATTTAAGAATGTGGGCGAGTTGTCATTCTCGTCAGCCACATTAACGACCACTAATGCTTCATCGAATGCGAGATGGTAATTAGTTGCATCGGCTTTGTTTTTTGACACATCGCGTTTGCCTAATCGCTGATGAATCAAGTTTTCGGCTTTCACTTTTAAGTTGTATAAATCGCGTCTCTCTCGATCTAAACTTCTCATAACCATTAAGCGTCCAGTGTCTGCCTCGATCTTGAATAAGCCTGCGAGAAAATGTCAAATAAATCATCGACTCATTGTCTTAAGTGACATTTATAGTGCAATATTGGCGCTGTTGCCTCTAACGTATATCATTATGCTTTTATATCGCCCAATGCTAAAAAACAGCACATTTCAGACTCTTTATTACTTGCGTGTCGAAAATTCAAAGTTTGCTCAAAGACCAAAACTTGACCAAGCTTTCAAACTCAATTTACTATGTTTCCTCGGTGCATTGCCTTATGCAAATTTCTTGCTGAAAAAGTGTTTTCGTTTTTGAAAACTTTATGAATTTTGAAGAATTTTTTTTTATCTTAATGATGAATATTTTTAACAATTTTTTCTTTTTGGATCGATACTAAAAAATTTTAATTTGATAATGTAGCAGATATTTACTCATTTTTCACACACAGCTATGATGAAGTATATTTGCTGTTTTTTTTTCAGTGATTCTCGTTTTCGCTCAAAATTAGATAAGTTATGCTAAGTCGAACATTCACGAATTTAATATTTAAATTTTCGTTTTTCAAATTGAATATTGATTTTCAAGACATTTGCTCAAATTGTTCGCATGTGATGTACACTCGTGGCCAGAATAATATGTATCTTATCCTTTTATGATAAAGATAACATTAATTTTACTTTTACAAAAACAGATTAAAGCAAAGGGAAATTTATTCAAATTTGAATATTGTAAAATGCCGTTAGCACAGAAAGCAGATCGTTTTAAATTTGTTATATTTTATTTTATTAGAATGGAATTAGAAGAGATCGCTTGCGAATTTGGTAGATATTTGAGKACCGTTAAKAAATAGGTAGATAGTTATACRGAAACTGAAGATATGTTGACATTTTTGCATTCCCTTTTCAAAAGTTATTCATTTGAAAATTTTCTCGATAAATTTTTGTCATATCTGAGTTTAAAGCTTGATAAGATACATATTATTCTGGCCACGAGTGTATGTTGTTAGCTTCGCTTATTGATCAATGTGTTTCTTTGCGGAATTTCGCAAAACTTTACCTCTGTAATCCGTACCGACGATGCTATAATGAACTAAGCGATGCGAGATTTCATCTGTTGAATTTAAATCGATAAGCAGCAATGGTGAGAGTTGATTTTCTAGCACCGAAACTTCGTAAACACGTTGCGGAAAAAGTCGCACACCTTGACCTGTTCCCACCAGAATATTGATCTAGAACAAAACAAAAATTAACTCGTGTGCTTTCTTCTAATAATCTTCTTAATCTAATCACTAATAATATTTACACGAAGTATTTATCTTAATATTTATCACCTCCAAAACTTTCACAAATTCAGTTGCCTGAAGTTGCTTTACTTAATTATTCTAGTCACGCGATCATTTCATAGTAACGATTTCGATTTGTCATTTTCGATGTCCAGATTCGAAATGAAATTATCAAAAATTTATTTAGTGCTGATGAAAACAAGCATTAAAACACTAAAGTAATCAATGTGTGATAAGCAATCAGCAGACAGACGCTCTTTTCTCCGAATTCTTAAGAGATTAGGTTGTAAATGCTTGTCGAATCCGAGAGCAGATCGATATGAGCGGAATGTGAAAACTAAAATGCTTACCTCAGCCGTGTCAAATTTAGGAGGTTCGCTGTTGTCTTCTGCTTTCACGCGTAGTCTGTAATGGTTTCTTTGCACACTATCCAAAGGCTGCGAAAGTTTTATTCGCCCGTTAGTCGAATCAACACTAAATGTGTCTATTTCATCGTCGTCTGCAGAATGAAACGCTCGATTAAACTCGTGTCGAGAAAAGCGAGTGTCAAAGACAAAAAGCACTTTTAAATATCACAAAAATGCGTAAACTGTCACAAACGGGTGTTTCGTTTACAAATGAATTCTTTGACAAATTCTATCCATTTGAAATGAGAGAGCAAATAATACTTCGCTTTTATATTATTTTTCATCTCGTTTCAAATGAATAGCGTGTACACATTTTGGTTTCAGTTTGTTTACATTTGATTTTTGAGTTTGTTTTTGTTTTGTTGTTGGGTTTTTTTTAATACACTTTATTCGCGTACAAAAGCAAATTTCGCTTTCTCTTTCCGAGTGAATTCACCCTCAAATAGGTTATTTCGAGCGAAATGTCGGAAGCATTTATCATTTTAAGAGTGAAGCGAACAAATTGCACACGCGGAGAAATTTTTCAATAATTGAATGAATTTATTCCGAAAGGGCCTATCCAACAATGCGTATATTATTAGAAAGGCCCTTTCGGAATAAATTCATTCAATTGTGAATTTCGCAGCGTAAGAAATGAGCTCAAAAGCAGCAACAACTGTATGTTTCATAAATAGATGAGCAGAAAGAAAAAGATAACCTGCGAGGGCAGTCATCTTTTTCAACCTCAATGCAGATGCTTCAATACATCACTTTAATGCTTTTTGGCTAAAACAGCGGAAAGATTTTTTTTGACTTACTTAATAGACTATATTTGAAAGGCCCTTCTCCTGCATTCAAAGTGAACACAGTGTCTCCTGGTTTTGCGTTTTCAGCTACTTCTAATGTGTATATAGCTTTGGGAAAGTCAGGAACAGCGTCATTCGTGTCTGCGACCGTAACCCATAATTTGGCCACTGAGCTCAAACTTGGATTTCCTTTGTCATAAGCGATAACTGTGATGTTATAGAAATTTTTCTCCTCAAAATCGAGCGGAGCCAAAGTCCATACTGTTCCATCTATATTAAACTTGTTTAGTTCAAATGATTTTTTAGCGATTCTCACCTTTGCCGTCGATATAAAATTTGTTGTCATGTCCTTCTCCTAGTTTATAGAAAACTTGTCCATTTTCGCCTAAATCTGGATCAAAAGCCGCAATTTGAGTAACCTAATTGGATAAAAAAATTATTGAAAAGAGTGATCAGCACAATTTAGAGTACTTTATGTCCAGGATCAAGATTTTCAGGAACGTGGGCAAGGTAAGGATCAGTGTAAAAGCGTGGCTTCTCGTCGTTCACATCTTTTACTTTGATTACCACTTCAGCACTGGTATTAAGAGGAGGCTCGCCGTAATCCAAAGCCTAAGATTGCAAAAAACTCTATCAAAATCTTTTTCTTACATTGATATGAGATTTTAGTTTTCAATATCAAAAGGAAAGAATGAGACCCCATTTAAGCCACTTACCGTCACCTCGAAGTTGTATGTCTCTCTGAATTCTCTGTCAATGACACCTTTAGCAAATAGTTCGCCTGTGTGCACATCGATTGAAAAAGGGAAATCTGAAAAAAATGATAAAAAAATGTTTTCAGACTTAAAAGGTTTGGTTAAAACATTTGTAATTGTTTGCAAGAATAGGAGACGAAAATAATTTTGTCTGAGTTAGTTAATTGATTTTTTCTTAAAATATAAAGCAGAGTGCAGAATGTCATTAAATGATGATAGTTTCGAGTTATTATGGTGTTTAGAGCATCAAATTGTTGTTTTTCACTTTCAATTACTCACCGACAGGAACACGATTTAAAATGTTGTACTCAACAATTCCATTACGGCCAATGTCTTCATCACGAGCTCTAAGCACACCTAATTTCAGTTTCTCTAGAGAATAGTTGCCTTCGAGCACTTCAAACTGGTACAAAGGTTGATCGAATGTAGGTTTATGATCATTTACATCAACAACGGTGACATTAACAGTAGTCTTTGACGCGAGTCCTGCGCCGTCAACGGCTGAGATGTTAAGTAAATACACAGTTCCAGGTTTTAAGGTACCAACAACAAATATTTCTCCGGTTTGCTTGTCAATCCTAATTTCGCCCTTTCCACCAGCTGTTATGTAATACTGAACTTTCGAATTCGGCCCTTTGCTATCCGCATCGAATGCTTTCACTTCGACTACTTTCGAGCCAGGTTTTGCGAGTTCAGGTAACAAAACAAACAAAGGCCCATGTTGAAATACCGGCGCATTGTCATTTTCGTCTTCTATATTAATCACTAAAGAAGTTGTTGAACTCAAGTTACCGTTATCGATAGCCGTTACTGTTAACTCGTATTTTTCTTTTTGTTCTCGGTCAAGAACTTGCGAAGGATCGGTTGGTGTGAATAGAACTGAGCCCGAGTCCAAAATTGTAAATCTTTCGCTGCCTTCTCCTCGAAGAAAATAATGAATTATTGAATTATTAAACGCATCGTTATCGGTTGCTTGTACGCCAGGGGGACCAATTGTTACTTGTGTTCCTGGAGGTGAGTTTTCTTTTATTGTCCCGACGTAAGATTGGCGAAAAGTAGGAGTTTCGTCGTTCACATCTAGAACATCGATAATAACTTCGCTTACAGTCTGAAAAAAATGAACTTTTAAAGACAATGTTTGAAATGGTCACTTTCTCACTATTTTTGTCGACGGTCTCTTCTCTTCTAACATAACAGTGAAAACGTATTGACTTCGTTTCTCTCTGTCTAAACCTTTTCGAGTGTAAATTTCGCCATCCTTTTGAATGCATTAAACGTGAATAAGCAAATCATTAATTTTTAAAGTCTTACATGAGTTATATTAAACAAATTTCTCATCTCTGTATTTACGATGGTGTAAGTCATAAGTGCGTTTACTCTCAATTTTCGAGGTTTAAGCTCCGCTCGTCCAACCAAAACTCCGGCTTTATTCTCGAGTACGGCGAAGCGATAGTGTCCCTGATCGAAGCGAGGATCCCTTTCTTCAGCTTCGCTGATAAAAACTTTTAACAAAGTCTTAAAGAAAATGAAGAAAAATTATTTTTAAATTCTAAAAAAGAGCTTCGAGATAAGATAAAATGATTTATGTGTACCGTTGCTTTCCAAAGCCCGTCAAATGCTTCCACTGTTATTGAGTATTGTTCGCTTTCCGAAATATCCAATGGACGAGAAACGTTTACGAGTCCAGTAAGTGGGTCAACCATAAATGGAGCTAGAAAATAATTTTTTATATATTTTCCAATACATCATTTGTGAGTACCTTTGCCTGTATTCTTGGCAAAAGAATAGTAAAGACCCATGTTTGAAGAGGAGTCGGCATCGGTCGCTTTAAGATGAACAAGAGTGTGTCCGACAGGAACATTTTCCGATACAAACTCGAAATATGTTTCTTTTTCAAATTTCGGTGGAGTATCATTTATGTCTTGAATAACAACAGCAACTTTAGCTTTTCCGATACGAGGCGGATTTCCTTTGTCTTTAGCAGCCACTTGCACAATATGTAGAGCTGCATCAGCGACATTGTATCGTTCTCTGTCCAACTCCGAAACGATCGTCAAAAGCGGTCCTCCTTCATCCACATCAAGACGGAACTCGCCATTGGCATTCCCATCAACGATGTACACTTCCATTTGACGATTGATTCCGTCGTCGTAGTCGACAACAGGAAGTCTAAGCCTCGTACCGATGCTAGTTGGTCCCTCAGTAACATTCATCACAAATGTATCGTTAAGGAAAGTTGGAGTCCAGTCGTTTTCATCTAGGATAACAACATGAACATTGGTCCAGCCAGTGTTATTGGCTGCGTCTATTGCAACTACTCTCAGCACATAGGCAGGCGAGCGTTCACGATCAGGAACAACTTTTACAGTGATAACTCCGGTTTGTTCTTCCATCACGAAAAATTCATCAGTGTTACCGTCTACAATATGATAACGAATCGCATCTTTGTCGATTTCATCCTTATCTATGGCAGTTACTGTCGTGACAACGTGTCCAATCGGAGTGTTTTCTTTTAATTCGGTTATAAAATCATTTTGAGCAAAGATTGGATTATTGTCATTGACATCTTCTACTAATATTTTTATTCTTGTACTGGTAGAGCATCGATTATTGCTAGCAGTAACTGTAAGAGTATAGATGCCTTGTAAAAATTTTGGCATCGAGTCTCGGTCTAGCATCTTCTTCACTCTCAATGTTGCATTTGCAGCTGCTCCAACTCCTCCTCCTTGAACATCAATATAGAAATTGTCATTCGAATTGTCTTCAGTTAATTGATACGAAAGCTTTTGTCCGACAAATTTTTCTACGTCCTCTACGAGAAGATCTGGCACCACTAATGAATCTGAAGGAGAATTTTCTTTCACAGATGCGAAATACTCTGTGAATGGGAATTTTGGACAACGGGTATTGAAGTCTAAGAGTTTTATGACGACTCCTGCTTCTGAGTAATGCGATGGTTCTTTTTTATTGTGAGCGGTGACGATGAAATGATAAAGATGCTGTTTATTTTCTGAGTCTCCAGGATCGAGCTTTGTAGTTGTAGTTATCGCACCGGTATCGTGATCGATCGTAAAGCGTTTAAATTTTCCCGTATGATCACCAGTAATGTTATACCAAACAGGTGCACCATTTGGAACAGATGCTCTAGGTGTTATCACAACAGTTCCAGGTTCTAACGGAATATCACTTTCGACGAAATATTGGACGGACGTAAATATTGGTGTAGGTTCTTCGATGCTATCTCTGTAAACATCAACTCTCACTTCTCTTGAACTTGATAATGGATTCAATGAAGCTTTATCGGTCGCTATTATTTTCAGTGTCTCTGTGATTTGAGTGAGGGTTTGAATGGCAAATAACTGCCCTGAAATGGGGTTGATCGAGAAAAAGGCACTCGGAGGTTGGATATCAAACATGACATGATTATTGCCATTTTTGTCACTATCTAAATCAATAGTTTGCACTGTATAAATAACTTCACTGTTTGGCGAAGTTGATTGTGGAACGCGAAGAACGCGTGGAATGGAGAGTATTTCAGGAGCATTGTCATTTACATCGTTCACAATTACTTGAATAACAGTTGTACTGAACTGCGGTTCTTTGGCTTCATCACGAGCCTCGACGACGATTTCCAAATGCTTCGTTTCCTCATAATCTAAAGGAGATTCTAAAAGAACTCGTCCTGAGCTTTTATCTATTCTGAAAACATTCGGCTTCGAAGCTTTAAGAATACGATACATGACTTTTCCGGCTTTGCCGGGATCGGGATCTATTGCTGTTACTTTGAGCAATGGAACTCCAGCAACGTTTTCGTCAACAGCGACTAGATAAGAAAATTGTTCAAACTTTGGCGGATGATTTTTTGTATTTGAAGCTCTGACAACAAGCATGGCTTTGCCAATATTTGGCGTCACACCGTGATCTTGAGCAAACACCTCCATCTCAAATGAGGCATTTTGCTGTTCTGTGGGTAATCGCGCGACAAGACGAACGAGTCCCGTCTTCGCGTCTATCTCAAACATTCCGTGAGTATTTTTTATCCAATATGTTATATCTCCATTATTGGCCAAGTCAGGATCGGTAGCTTGCACTTGAATCACAGATCGTCCTGGTGGCGAATCGTAGGGAATTGAAACTAAGTAGTTGTCCAATTCAAATTTTGGTTGATTGTCATTTTCATCTGTAATTTCGACTACTACAGGAGCAAAGGCTTCAAATTTGCCATCAGTTGCAATTACCACAAATTCGTATTTGTCTCTTTTCTCGCGATCTAACATTTTCTTCGTGCACACATCACCAGTGTGTTGATTCACTACAAACGCTTGGTGATCTTTATTATTTGAGAGCAAATAAGTAATTCGATCCACAGAGTCGCCTGATTTGGCTTCTACTTTCATGAAACAATGTCCAACGGCAGTGTTTTCAGCAATAGTTGATGAGTATGCAGTTTTAGAGAAAAGTGGTGGATGATCGTTTGTGTCCTGAACATCGATCACCACCATTGTTAAACCATAAAGAGGAGTTTTGTGAGAGTCTGTGGCTTGAATCAACAAAACAAATTGCTTTTTCAAATCGAAATCAATTTTAAGTCCTTGTCCTCTAAGTACCCGTATTTCTCCAGAATTTGTGTCAATTGTAAATATGTTATCCTCATTACCGCTTACAATGCTGTAAGTGACTGTGTTATTTTGCAAATCTTTATCAACTGCTTCCACTCTTACGATTACTCTATCCGACTCTTGTTTTTCGATCACCGATCCATGATAATTATTCGACGTAAAAATGGGTGGAAAATCATTTGCTTCTTTAACTCGCACCACTACCTGCACACCGAGACTGTAGTTTTGTGGAACACCGTCGTCAGTTGCACGAGCAATGAACGTATAGTGAGTTCGAGAAATCAACGATTTTCTGACGAAAATTCTGCCGGTATCTTCTTCTATATAAAAGAAGTCAGTATCTCCATCAGCGATGCTATATTTTATATTGTTGCCATCATCATCAATTGCTTTAATTACTCCAATGCTTGTTCCTTCGATTGCATTTTCCTGTACCCAAAATTCGAATGGAAGTCCGACGAATTTGGGAGAATGTTCATTGATATTTGTGACATGGATAACAACAAGTGCCACACCGATATTCGGCGGATTTCCGCCATCGAGAGCGATGATTTCAAATTCATGCTTCTTCTGCTTTTCATAATCCAAACTTCCTATCAAAGTTATTGAACCAGTTACGTTATTTATGGAAAACAATTCCATTTCTTTCGCAGTTCCATTTAAATGATAACTCGCTATTTTGCCATTCTCTCCGTCGTCGATATCTTTTGTTTTGTAAAAGGAAGGAAAAGTGGTTCCAGGAGGAAGACTTTCAGGCAACTCTAGCATGTATTTATCTTCATCAAACATCGGTCCGTTGTCATTGATATCGATCACATCGACAGTCGCAATAACGCTTGTATTAAACGCATTTATCGAAAGTCTATCTCGTGCAAATATGCGAAGTTTAAATGTCTTTTCATTCTTCGGAGGATCGCGGTCGACCACATCAGTCAGCACAATTTCACCAGTTTTAGGATTGATCCAAAACTTTTTATTCTTGTTTTCATTACTCATCCAATAGATTATATCTTGCTCATTTGTTGCCCGTTGAGGGTTAGTGGCATTAACAGAACCGATTATTTCATTTCTCGGAGTATTTTCTAAGATGTAAAAGTGATAAGATTGCTGGTCGAAAACAACCAATTCGTCATTAATATCACGAATTTTAACAATCACTCTAACGGCAGGATTCACGATATTTGCCGCGTTTTGACCCTGGAAAGGCCTTAGATTTCGGGCAGCGATATGAAGCACATATTCGGATTTTCGCTCATAATTTAACCTTTCTGCGGTCGTCAAAAGTCCCGTGTCCGGATTTATTACGAACGCATCTTCGTCGTTTCCTGCTAATATCAGATACTTGATCACCGCATTATCACCAGCATCTCGGTCGTGAGCAACGATTTGAAACACATCAAATGGAGGATCGACCTCTTCGGGCACTTCGACCGCGTATGTATCTTGTTCAAAGTAAGGAGGATTGTCGTTAATGTCCTCGATTTTGACTCTAACGTTAGTTGTTCCGCTTAACTGTGGTATGCCTCCATCGAAAGCGATCACCACGAAGTCGATCACAGATTCCGCTTCGCGATCGACACGTCTTCTAGTTCTGATCGCACCATTGAGCGAATCGACATAAAATATGTCATTGGCGTTCTCGCCAACTATGTTATATCTGATGAGCGCATTCTTTCCGGAATCGCGATCTAACGCTAACACATTGCCAACAGTAACATTTTCGCCCATTTCTTCGATAAGAGTGAAATTGTAAAAGCTGTGAGCAAAAACTGGAATGTTATCGTTAATATCGACAACGTGCACCAAAACAGGAGCGACCGCTGTATTGATTCCATCGGACACTTGAACCAAAAGATCGTAACTTTGTTTGCGCTCGTAATCCAACACAGAAGAAGTGAATATTTTTCCACTTCGCGAGTCGATTAAAAAAAGTTTGTCATCGTTTCCAGCGATGATTGAATATTCAAGCACATCATTTACCGAATCTGCATCTCGAGCGATAATTTGAGTAACGTAAGCGCCTTCGGGCAGAGATTCGCCGACATACGCTTCGTACGGTGCACCGATAAACTCAGGCACACTGTTATTGATATCAGTAACGTTTATTCTAATGACGGCAACACTCGTTCTCCTTTCGAATTGTATTTTTGGCATGTCAGTTGCGACCACGAAAAATGTGTAATGATCTTGCTTTTTCAGAAGTGAAACAAACTCGGGTAAAACGTAAATGGAGCCGTTCTGCGAATGAACGTCGAACGGTACCGTGCTGCTCAACGAGTCGTTTTGCTTGTAATACACCACTTGGCCATTTTCAGCGAGATCGTTGTCGTGAGCGAAAATGGAGCCGAGCAGAGTGTTCGCTGGTGCAGTTTCTAAAACGCTAAACGTGTAAATGTTCGATGGAAAAAATTGAGGATTGTTGTCATTTGCGTCTAACAAATTTATTTCAATCGTTGTCTGACTTCCTCCTTGCTTATGCGAATCAGGATTAACATTTGGCTTTCGCTCGACGGCCGATACTTTCATTCGTATTTTACTTTGCGTCTCGCGATCCAACTTCGACGGGTCTTTAACACTAATCCAGCCAGTGTTTTCATTTATTTTGAACGCATTCGAGTCGTCGTGTAAAACATATTTGAACTCCGCATTTTCACCCTTATCCGCATCGACTGCGTATACCTGCAGGACAGTAAAACCCAGAGGCAAATTCTCCATCACAGTTATGTTATACATGTCGTATTCAAACTCGGGACTATTGTCATTTATGTCAATTACGAAAACGTCCACTTTTGAATTCGCTTGTCGCAAAGGATTGTCCACTTGTGTTGCCTAAGGTAATTTAGCGATTAGTTTCGCATTATAAAATAATTTTGTGCTTCTGTTATTTTATCGCTACTTTAGCTTTTGCCTAACTTTTGTGACGAGCGATTTTGCAAGCGATCATAAATATTATAAATGATCAGCTCAAAAAACAAAGGCCACGAGTGGGATAAACAAACGTTTGAAAACTTTTGTCCGTAAGCCAAGTTCCAGATTCTCCGCTTGCAATCCACTCTTAAGTGGATCCGTTTTCAGACAAGCTAGTCTTCGGAGGAAAATCGGCTGATAACTCTTGTGGGCGTCTCTTTTAATGTAACCTGAAAACTTTTGCTTGACCCGAATTTAGAGTAGCGATGTAAAAGTGAAATGATTACGTGAAAGATGCTTCGCGCATAACATTTGTCAAACATTTCGTATATCAATGCGTGTGTATTCATGAATTTGATGACGACTGAATGCGAAAGTCAATGAGCCGAGACGTGGTTCACTCCGAGGCATTGTCCTCACCACATTTTATCAGTCGTGCACCGTGCAATTGAAGCATTCGAACACAATTTTCCGCGACTCGCTTTAAATCGCACGATTGCAGGTATTCGAAATTCAATTTAAGAGAAATCGCTTTTGGAATATTACCTGAATTTGAAGGGTTAAAATTGAACTTTGTAGCGATTCCAAATCGATTTCGCGCACAAGAAACAGTTCGCCCGTTTGATCGTGCATCTCGAAGAACCCTCCTTCGTTTCCTGTAATCATAAGGATCATAAGTGCCGACCATTTTTCTTAAACAGCTCGCCGAGTGATCGATTCTCGACGAGCGTTCAGAATGCCGCATACATCTCAGATAACGTAGTTTATCACTTTATTTGTAACAATCATTCTGCTGCGATTTAGCTGCGTAAAGCGATTGCCTTAACAATTAATAAATTTGAGTGGAACTAATTTTCTTCAAATTGAGTACTTTGCTGCGAACACATTCGGAAACACGAGATATGCGATACAAAGCAGCGTGAAAAGCGAAATCGGACGCCGTTATCGAATGTGACAGCGTAATTCGCTTTTAAAAAGTAATGAAGAAGTGAAATGATTGGAACTGTTTCGCATTTATGCATAAAAAGCTCATTTTGCTCGCTGCGTTTACTCGCTCATTGCTATAATACAACAAACAAACGAAGCGATAATCGACCATTACCTAGAATGATGTTGTACCGAAGCCGGGCATTGATACCGGTATCCAAGTCGAAAGCGTGTATTGCCGGTTGAATAATTACTTTTTCGCGAATCCTTTGACCCTAAAAAGAAGTGCAATTTGTGAGCGATAAAAAGAAAACATGACGCGAAAATGATTGCGAATCGAGTGAGAGAAGCGAAATGAAGAACATTTTTATGAAATTCGAAAATAAGCACAGAAACGCGCTCCGCGAACTTATTTTTCTATCATTACTCGTTGCGCTTTACTTTTTTAATTAAACTTTTCATTGTAAAAAACATCATTAAATTCGATGCTCTCCCATCATTTTCGATGAAAAATTAAAGGCGAAATTTATGCTTCATAAGAAGAAATATAAAAATAAAAATAAAATAAAAAATTTATAATCCGTTTTGAGACATGCCAAAAAGGCTCCTTTTGTGTGCTTCGAGTTTCTCGATAAAAAGCATTGTGCAATTTCGGTCACACATTGTTTAATTTTGTTTCAAGTTTAAAATAAAACTTTTCCGTAAAGCAAAAATATTTTTCTACATACACCGCGTTCGCGGAACTCGTGAGCGACTTTTGTTTTACGCCATGTTTTTATTCTCTTCTTTCTCGATCTCGAAT
This sequence comes from Dinothrombium tinctorium, assembly GCA_003675995.1. Taxonomy (NCBI): domain Eukaryota; kingdom Metazoa; phylum Arthropoda; class Arachnida; order Trombidiformes; family Trombidiidae; genus Dinothrombium; species Dinothrombium tinctorium. The sequence continues at coordinate 16,806 of NCKU01000153.1, forward strand.
TTGAAATGTAATGAATTTTAAATTGGTCTTATTCGAAAGTGGGAATCAAATTCATCGCTGCAGGCTGTTTACTACGCCAAATTAGTCCACTCACTCACTCGCACGCACGCACCACTCGTCTTTTATAGTCGCTCTCTTCGATGAATTCAGTGCGTAAATAGAGACGCACACAAAACTAATTTTCATGTTTGTCAACTAATATACAGGTCAAGGCAGAAATTGACTTAATTCTTTAACTTATTTGTGACACTGCGATTGAATAATAAAGTTTTTTGTGTGTGTGTATGCTCAACGACGAGTGTAATTAAAAATTTCTCGCCTTGAGTTCTTTCACCAAATTAATCGAAATATGAAACGTTTATTTTTCATTATTTCAAGACATAGCCAAGCAGCAGCAGCAGCATACTTTCGATTGCAATGCTTGATTTATAAAGCTTAAACAGTCATTTATAACAAAAAAACTCACGCTGCGATTCGTATTCAAAATTCTAATCAAAAGGATCAAACAATTATAAATAATTGTGTTTAGAATTGATTGTGAATGCGTGCGAAAGCAAAAGCATCTTTTGAATTAAGTGGTATTGAGGATTATTTTATTTGAAAAATACATTTTCAAAAAAAAAAACTTACCGAAATCGACGCTGTTTCAGATACACTCGCCTTGTACACTTCCTGCGTAAAAACTGGATTCTGATCATCCGAATCCTTAATCTTAATCGTCATTGTAGTTACTTGACTCAAGCTTATTGGAGTACCGTGGTCCTAAAATTTTAAAAATGTAGAAATAAATATGAACAATTCCTGTGATTGTATTCGATTTCTTACTGATGCTTGTATTTGAATTTTAAATTCACGTGTTCCGTGATCGTAATCGAGCGGCTTATTAACCACAAGAATGCCCTCGATGGGATCCGATAATATGAATGAGTTATTTTCGTTTCCACCCTAAATATGGAAATTTCCTTTAAGAAAAAGCGAAAATGTTTCGCGAATAGCCTAACCACAATAGAGTACGTGATATCTGAATTGGCAGTGTTTGGTTTGTCGCGATCGATAGCATTTATTCCTCTAAATATTGTTAATCCGATTGGGGTTAACTGCAGAACAGATCGATTAAGCGAACGGACAATCATTTACCTTTTTTTTTTAAATACCTCATCAACTTCAAGGTAGTAAGGAACATTTTGAAATTCTGGAGCGTGATCGTTGACATCCTGTACATACACCGTTACTGGTAAGAAAGCATCTTCCTGCAAATAAAGCAATTTGCTTTTAAGTCACTTTGTTTCTTCTCTACAAAAAAAGTTGTTCCATTAATTGCACTTAAATTATCAAACAAAAAGCGTTTTTATTGATCGAAATTGAAGTGTTTTTTCGTTCAAAAAGACCTTTTCGAGCTTAAAAACAATTGTTTTTTTCTTCGGGAAGTTCTTTCGATCGATAAGTGGGTCACAAGAGTCCGAAAGAACGATTAATCCTTTTCGCGTTTTTCACCATTTGCAAGTTTCAGTGACAATAGAATTAAACAATTTTGATTGTTACATTAATAAAGCTAATCTCGTTCGTTTTCTTCTTTAAAGAGTAACACTCGATGCGAAAATTTGGACACATCAAGTGATGTTGCTCTAACTTTTCGACTATTGTTTGACTTGAGTTCTTATTTTTTTTCAGTCGAGTGCTATGTACTCACCGTTCCCGAAAGTCCTTTACATGTTAATTTAAATTTTAAGACACTTTGCGGATCACGCTGTTAAAAAAGAAAGAACAATGAATAAATAAACTGCGTAATACGAGTTAAAACAAATTTGCGTTTCGACACTCCGGTGTTCGAACCCTGGTGACTACGACGGCACCCAGATTCGTCCTGAATTTAACTCTGCGAGATCATAAAATTGTTTTATTTTTTTAATATGGGCTTTGAAATGAGTTTCATTGATTAATGATGCGTAGAGAGCAAAAAACAACACAATCTTCGCATGAATCCATTGTTAATAATTGTTTGTCTTTTGCACTACATTTCGGTCAAGCATCACATTGTTCGTCTAAAACGGTTTTCCGACCGCAAGCCTTCGCAGATTAAACTCATGAGGAGTGCTCGTTTTGAGAATTTGTTTTAAAAGAACGAGCAAGATGAATGCAAATGAGCAAAACGGTTCGTTACCCTATCGACGAGATCCTCTAAAGAATGAGCAAGTTTTATGGCCACATTTTTGTCATCAATTTCTTCGTATTTAAAATAATTAATATCACTTAGACTATTGTCCACTGCTTCGAGCTTTAGCTCATGCCTTGGATGTACTTCGACTCGAAACACTTCGTGCCCTTAAAGAGAGAGAAAAAAAATTGATAAAGTCAATTGAGTGCCAAAAAAAGATGTCGAGTGAAATTTACCCACGGGAAGGTTTTCAGCAACTCTTTCAAACCTTCTGTTCTCTCCGAGCGGGTAAAACTTACAACCTTTGAAAAAAAGAAGAAAAAAGAAACATAAATTACTGTTTCAATACTTGAAATTATCTAATTAACGTTGTGTTGGAAGCGATTATTTTCGAAACGAGCTTAAATTTAGTGCCGAGCTAACCTTGTCATATATTGCGCGCTTTGCTTCCTAACCGAGCGGAGGTTAATCCAATTCGGCTCTCATTTTTCTTATTAATCGAATTAGCGATCGGATCGAATTAATGTGCGCTAAGTGCAAGTGTGAACTAATAAACTGCAGGCGATTGCAATATCCAATAACATCAAGTTATTAACGAGAGCAAATAATGTAAAAAATTATTCATACGCTTAACTCGAAACGATAGCTGCGTCGGAATGAAGCAGATAAAGAGTGAAATGCGATAGAGAAAATTTTCGAAAAGTGATCGATCGAGTGAGAAAATCATGCCGAAAAAAATCGCGGTCATAGGGTCCGGTAGCGGTCAATCAAAACGATGCTTGAAGCGTTATGAAAATGCCGTTATCGATAGCACCCGAAGCGAAATGAAATCAAATGTCGAAATTTGGCCTCGATTTTTATTCAACGAGCGCGTCGTCGAAAATCGCGATCGCATTCAGTTTGAAAATTTAAAAACGTGAGCATTAAAGAAGAATGAAAAAGAGAAAACGCATTAAGAAAGTGTATTAAAGGTAGTGTGTTTGAGCATGCAATACATTCATTGCACGCACAATTCTCGGCGATGAAAGTGAATCTCAGTATCAGAATAAGAAAAAGTGCAATAAACGCTTAATTTATTTCGATCTCTTGTTTCAAAGTTAAATTTCTTTTCTTTTTTCGCAAATGAAGTGTGCAATTTTATTTTGTGCAAAGCTTATTTTGGGTTAAAGCGCAGCTAGAATTTTAAATGCAATTTTTGTGAAAGTGTTTTCGCAAACAATGAGCGCGAGAAGTTTCGAAGAAAAAAAAAAATTCGCGAGATTACGAGCGACGAGTGATGAAAGGAGATTAAAGTTTTATCGCAGCGTGAAAGAAGAAGAAGAAATTTTAATTTTTCTCTATTTTTCGCTTGAAATTGTAGTGTTAATCGCCCCTTTCGCCCACCTAACAATTTAGAATCCAAACACTAGTAATGAGTTAAAGATCGCTCGTCGCATAGGCTTCAAAAAAAAAGTCAATCCACCCTCTCTTTCAAACGAAACCAGTTGATTGATAATTTATACAATTACCAAAAGCGGATTGTTTAAGAACAAATTGCTGCGTTCAGTTTTTTTTCTCTCGCCTGGTCATTATTTTCCGTTCTTGCTCTCGCTTTTTTTCACTTTCGCTTTTTTTATTCATGAATGTTGGCTGTTGAAAGTTTTTTTGCAAAATGCCATAAAGTGCTCGTAATGATACAATTGATTTAATAACATTTAATTGTAAGCAACATTTTGTCTTTCTCAGATTGGCCTAATTAAGCATTTCTCTCTCTCTCTCCCTCTCTCTCTTCCAATTCACTGTACCCAACCTTAAAATTACCTAAAACTATGCTCGAATTAATTTGCAAGCAAATAGCTTTTTATATAATAATAAACATCTCATTCATTCATTTTAGATGTGTTCGCAGCAACTAATTACCTCCCGAATATGCACTAAATCATTTATGTGGAGCATTCACGTTTCTGACAAGAGACGATCGCTTAGAATCACACGCCGCAACTTCTCCACCCAATAATTTCCTTTTCTTTAAATTAAAGTGACAAAAATTGAAATACTCTCAAGTTATTGGGTTAAAGCTACTCGATTTTAAACTTTTTTTTAAATTTCCTTTTCAATATCAGCAAAATTCGGTCAGCGTTGAAATCTGTCGAAAGCTTAAATGGACTTTCGAAAATGAATTGAACATCAGCAATTAGAAAAAAAAAGTTGAATTATTAGCGTGTATTGAAGTTCGTTCTATGTAAACAATCGAACAGAAAATTGTTTGAGCAAACTGTTTTCAGCCGCCTGCAGTTTTGAAATTAAATGAGATTGAGTATAAAACTTTTTTTTTGCAAAGCATTTCTTTCATTTTTCTAGCTTACAAACAAAAAGCAAATGGAATGCAGAAATGATGAATGAACGAAGTAATTGTTTGGGAACACATATTTAATCAAACTTCGCTTGTTTGTGTTTTTCGTTCTTCCACTCGAAAGCTAATTAACCGATTAGCGACCGGTAGCATTCAAATCATTTTTTTAAGTGAGAAGTTATGAAAACACGAGTTGGAGTAAGTTTTCCCCTTCAAAACAACGATAATTGAGTTGAGTTAACGATTACACTGACATTCAAATTAATTCGAAGCCGGCACGTGACAGAGAATCAGGTAATAAGCAATTCTGGTTTATTGTCAAATTACAGCAATCAGTTTCCTACTCAAAAATGTTTCGAAGCCAAAGCTGTTATTACCTCTTTTTCAATGTCTTCAAAACTTTTTTTTGAAATGGGTTAGAGCTTCGTACAATTAGCTAGAAAAAGCTTTAAAAAAAATAATTTTACGCGATTGATAAACGAACAAAGAAGAGAAACAAAATTTTCGCATTTTCAACTACATTTTTGTCAAGCACTCAACTTCGCTTCGGTCAATTGAGATTTTCCGTGTTTTGACAACAATCTTGCGAAGATTGATGGAATTTTTTAAAGTTATTTCAAAAAATATTCAAAAAGTAAAACAAAAACCCAATTTCTTAATCTCTTATTGAGTTTGCTTTTACAGTGTTTTCAAATTATTTAAATCAAGCGAAATACACCCACGACAACGATCGTTAAAGTGTGCGTCTGAATTGCCCGATTCCACTCGAAAGCGTATCGCTGAGAAAGTGTGTCATTGCGTAAGCGAAAGGTCTGCGAAAAAGTTTTTTTAGCGAATTTATAATTATTCTGATTGCATTTCAAAAATGATTCGTTCGAGAAGAAAATAAGATCGAAATTCAACGTCGCTAACTGTCACTGTTATATCGACATTCACTCTTTGTGTACCTAATTCGAGCTTATCTTTTGTATTCGCTTTACAGGACACTCGTTTTTAATTGAGATTTAAAAATACTTTCGTAATTTAATTTTATTGCTCAAACAAGTTTCTTTTTTCAGCTCAAAACCAACTCAAAGCAAGAAAAATAAATGAAACAAGTGAAGCCTTTCTTTACTCACATTAATTTTTTTTTTTTCAATGTTCATCGCTTTTCGGCTGGAAGTCAAGTGTCGTTCTGATGTAGTTAAAAGCAGCGAGCATTCTTCTTCTTCGTTCACATTTAACATCTCACAGAAAGGAGAGACAATTTTTTTTTATTCAGTTACACTGAAAACTTAGTGACACAAATGAAAGGCGACGAGCGCAGCTTTCTTTTCGCATATGCATACGTATTAAGCGAAAGAATGCATGCAAACCAATGAATTCGTCGAATATTTGAACTTGAACGAAAACGAACTGTGCGTTGACATAAATTATACGCGTAAACAACTCAGTCGAAGTCTGAACTGCGAAAATATGCCTTAGATAAAGAATTGAGATCGTAGTTTTCGAATTTATGATATGTTTAATGGACAATAACATATTTGCTGGCTGCAGGTTCGCATGAAAAATGAGCGCTTAAAGCCAAAACAAGAGGACGTTCGTATTATTTCTCTGCAAATATTTTCGCTTTATTGCATATTATCGGCAAATAATATAAAACTCGGTGAATGTAAACATGTAATGAATAAATTACATTAAGCAGAAGAAAATATTCTTTCAAAGGTTGATCAACTGACCGTTCTTGCGACAGACCGTGAAAATATTGCTCATTGAAGGTACGAGCTGTGAATGCTTAAAGAAGGCAGGTGATTTTCACAGCGTACGCTTTAGAGGGCAAACAAATCATTTATGCAAAAGTTTCTTCGCCGTTGTGCTTCGCTTTGGCAAACTTTTCTATTTGTTCACGAACGTCGTCAATAAATAAAAAAGAATGAAAGTTAAAGTTGTAAAACCAAAACGAAGTGAACACAGAAACTAGCGTTTTGCGAGCAATTTGCGCTTTGAGTTTTTCATTTAGTTTGTTTTTCACCGAGAAAAGCAAAGAAAAAAAAACTTTTTAAAAACTTTTTACAAAATGAGGTTTTCGAACTGTAATCACTTAATTTTTATTTGCTTTCTTGAAATGACTTAAAACAATTTTAAAAACGTTAATATCGCTTTAAATGATGGATAAGCGCTATTTTAACAATTGCGTTTCCTGATAATAAAACGAATTTTATTTTCGCATCTCTCCTCTCTCTCTCTCGCAAGCATAGCTTTCAATTTGCATTTTTTCACACGTAGATGCAGCGAGTTCGTCTCCCTCCAGCGTTTGTCCATTGTGCCGAGATTCGCTTTTATCTCTTTTTTTTCAACTCATTTCAATGTTTCAATGACATAATTTTGCGCGCTAATCGCATTTAACCAATTTGATGAGCGGATTTGACGAAATCGAGCAAAAGTAAAAAAAAAAGTTGAGCTAAACGATGAAACCGCAAATAGTAAACCGAAAAAGTAGACACAATTAGGCATATGAAACGCAGCGAAGCCGAGGACAGCGCGAGCGAAATAAAATCTTATTATTTGACAGGTCAAAAACCCTTGCAACGTTAAACAAAGCTAGCAAACATTTCTTTGCTATTTTCAGTCATTTTCGAGTATTAATAATAATAACAATAATTACACGGACGAAGAAACTGGAAAAAGAGGCATTTTTCGTGTTTTTCGAACATGATTAATGCGCAAAGAAGAAAGAATTTTTGCGATCACAAACAGGTGACCCTCCTTCGCAACGGAATCAAAGTATTGAGTGAATGAAGTCGTGATGGCAATTGCCAAAAAAGCGAGAAACGGGTCCATTTTCTCGCTGCATATCGCAGCGCAGTCGAAAAGAAACAATGCTTGCGCACACATTGAAACGCATTGAACTCATTGAAAGGAGTTCATTGAATTCCCACACCACCAAAGCGATTTCGACTCATTCGCGCATTGTTTAAGCTTTTTTATTAATTAACTCAAACACCTTTTAAAGTCGAAGAATATAAACGAAGATTGTTCTGAGAGGGAAAGGGCAACGGGCGTCGTCCCACTCTTGCATTTGCGTTTTATTCATCGAAAAACAAATCCATTCGAGATAAAGTTTCGCTTCATAATGCGCACGTACTACACTCCAATTCAAACCAAAACACACACACGCCGATATGCGTGTTCATCGCGGATATCCTAAGCGCGAACCCACGGTCCGAAACACAATCTCCTCTCAACAACCATTTTTGTTCACTTCTTTTTTCGCTTATCAATCGAAAAGTGGTAAAAGAAAAAGGCTACTTTGCAGATTGCTTTACATATTTTTTTATGCAACACCTTTTTCGAAAACGCCGTGAGATATACTTGATCTGAATACAAATCATACTTAGTAAAACTCTTTGAAAGAAAATGTGGATAAAAATATACGCCGAATTTAATATTAACACGAATTGCATTACAATCACAAAACATTATTCGTGCTGAAACAAAACTCTATTTGGAAACTGTTTGCATACACAAACTAAAAAATTTTTGTTATTATTATGTGCATTTTATCGCTTTTCATTTACTTTCGGCTCGAATGTTGAGCAACGAGAAAAAAAAACAAAACAAAAAAACGCAAATCTTAAAACGCTCACAATGGAAATGCATCGCTAAAATTAATGAGCGGCGATATTTCAATTTCGTTTTCTGTATGTGTTTCCGTTTTAAAGTTACTTTAATTTATAGTTTTTTGCTTTCCTTCTTTTTATTCTCGTTTTTTTTTAATTTGATTTAAAAAGAGAAAAGCTACAGTTTTGTGGATTACTGTTGAGTCGCTGTTTAACTCGTCTTCGTGCTTTCTTTCCTGACAGCCGAATGCGTTCATTAAATTAGCTAAAATTAGCGCAGTTTTCCTTTTTTTCATTTTGAATTAAAACTGTTCTTTATCACACATTATCAGTAAATGCAACGAGTTTTTTTTCTTCTTCTTCTTAAAATGAAGAAACTCACTTTCCGCATTCAGACGACAAAAATTTTTCAGTCGCTCATTTGAAACAGAATCGCGCCGCTTTAAGAGAACAAGCAAAAAGTTAAGTTTACAGCTGAACGAAAAAATGCAAAAACATAATTTCAGACTGCGAAACTTTTTTTACTCAATTTTAAGCGAAAATCATGAGAAGGAAATTTCGGCTAATGTGAGGTGCGAAATAAATTTGTGGCATTCAAAAAGCACGAAACGCCAAAAAATTGCTTTTGAGAAGCCATTCGAGACAAAATTTCGGCATTAATTTGCGCTTATTTCAATTTTGAAATGTAAAAATATTTTCTACATAAAAAAGCGTAGAACACGTTTTATGTTAGTAAATACTCAAGTGTTTCCTACGAATGATTGAATCATCAAATTGAGTGAAAAGCGCTCACCTCTTCCTTCGAGTCCCTGTGCTTGGACACAGCGAATGCAAAGTCGAAGTAATAAAACCGCGATCACGCATTTCGAAAGTGGGTACATCGCAAGAGGCTGCACATTCACTGGTCACCGAAAATATCACTCATCACTGGCCACAATCGATCACACTTTCGTCGAATAGAGCCTCAACTCGATGCATGAAAACTTGGATCGCTTTCGCAAAGTTAATTGTGGCGAATAAATGAGCGAACACTGCGATCACATTGATTGAGAGTGATGAACACGAGCACAAAAGCACTTAACGAGAATTAATTGCGAGAGGAAGAACGTCGGGTTTCTCCGTGAGAATGAATCGAGTGTCGAGTGTGTTTTGCGTGCGCTTTGTGCTCTTTTTAAGAAAGCAACTTTCTTAAAGTACAAACAACCAAAAGTTTTAACCAACTTTTCGACGCGTGCGCAAACTGTGCGCTCGAACGGCGCGCAATCGTTTAGTGAAGCGTTGTTCGAAAAGCGAAAAAAAGCAAAAATTTGCCAAAAAACGAAACGAAAAATCAGAATAAATATGAAAATTGAGAATAATTTCACTCGTTTCGATCGAAAAAGCAGCCGTTCATTTCAATGATAATTACGCTTGAAGCGCTTTGCGCTTATCGCGCTTTTCGCGCAAACTTCGCTTTTGTCTGTAGACACATTGCGGTAATTACCACGCTAAACAATGACCACTTTTGATGCGATCAAATGTTTGAAAAGTATCGCGATGAATACGATTCGAGTGGAGACAACAATATGCAAAGTTGAAAGACCTTCTTGCGCTCACTCGCTATCTGTTTAATGTGCGCAATTAGATTCCGTTAATTTGTCATTGTCTTCGAGCTTTGGTAATTGGCTTATTCATTAACAAATTTGCCTTCATTATTTCATAAACAAGCGCTCGCAATGAAACGCGTTGAATTCATTTTGTTAAGCGCATTCAACAAAAGCGCAAAATTGTGTTAAAATGCATTTGCATATTAAAATCGGTAAGCAGAGTTCGAAAAAGATGAATGAACAAAAGGCGTTCACATCTGCAGAAATGGGTGAAGAGAAGTTTTTTGGCAAATTTCAAGAAGCGGATATCGATTGCTTCGATTACGACACTCTATTGATCTCCATTGTAACACTAGCTGCCGAAAAAACGGTTCCAATCTTCGACTATTCGTGTAAACAAAAAATTGGGTCAATCTTGGCGCCGCTTCGCGTCAATCTTATCTGCATTCACTCTGCAAAGCAACGATGCTTCAATCGACGTTCACTGTGCACACCACGAGCAACATTTTTTCAATTATCGCTTTGCATAACATTGGCAAAGATAAAAATTTAAAATTACAAATTGCTTTCTAAATTTGAATTTAATTTCTGATTTTGTTGCATTTTGACCACACATCGAGGCTGAGCCTTGAAATTCGAATTCAAAAATTCGAAAAATATTAATGAAAAAAAAAATTATTAAGAAACAAGAACTCGAAATTCTTTCTCGGAATGAAAAGCTTAAATTCTGACGATTCCTTGACCTCAATGAAATCGCGAGAAATAAAGAAGAGAAGATGCTTTACATCGAGCGAACGTTGTTATATCGGTTTTAGCAATTAAATAACAGCGAGTATAAAGTGAAAATGAAAGGAAAAAGTGCGGAAAAAAATTTGAAAGAGGCACCAAACAATTCAGCGAATGGACTGCTTTCAAAGCGTTTTGTTTCGCTTCTTTTTCGAAATAATTATCATTTGTCAAAATAAATCAAAAAACTTTTTAAAAGAAAAATGCAAACGCCGGCTAATTTGCATGTTTCAATGCTGTTTTAATTAAATTTAAAGTGCTGCACGCTTTTAATACCAAAAAAACTGCGATCGCAAAAAGTTGTAATCGATTTTTGACAAGCGTTTTACTGCCGAGCAGCAGCCACAATTTCAGTTATTTGGATCAGTTTTTTCGCTCATATTAATAATATTGCGAAACAAATTTGCCGTTCGAAAAATGATGAAAAGTTTGTATTAACGACGAAATATATTGGCGCATAAAACTGAGAGTGTAATCGAATGCCTGGAACCAGCTTCGAAATCAAAGTTTGTTTGCTTTTATTATAAATGCAGATATTGAAAACGACCTCGTTGCATAAGCAAGAAATAAGGCCAATGTGTGAACGCTGAATATTGGCAACCAGAAAAAAAAACAAAGCATATCGAAATCGATGCTAAATTCGAGACAAAACGCGACGCTTCCAACCGCTTCGACTGCGTTTCGGCTGAGATTTTTAACGTTGCGTTGCGCTCGCATTCAAATTCACGCAAATTATTTCGCATACTTTTGCCCGCAAGTAATTTAACCTCAAAAGTTACGCACTTTGTCAATCTTTGTTTTAAAATGCGACTTGAAAACACAAAAACGCAGCGATACTTTCTGCTTTGCTGAAGTTTACATTTGACTTCACAGTCGACAATGTGAAAGTGTGCTTTGCTTTGCTTTGAATTAATACAATCGTAATGTGCCTAACATATGATAATTGTAGAACTCATAAATTATATAATAATTGCAGCGAAAAAATGAAACGCGAAAATCAGGTTCAACGAAGAAAGCGGAGACGAATGCATTATTCTCACAAGTTTGATGTTTCACTTCCGGAAAGCGGACATTTGATTTAAATTGGACGCCGGCTTTCGAAAAAGAAAGCTAAGCACGTCCACTTGAGAAATTGATTCCTTTCAAAGAACAAAATGAGAATTTTTTGTCTCGAGGCACACATTTCGCTCATCGCCGACTTCCTGATTTAGAATCGAGCGAAATGATGCGTTGCCGTTTTTTCAAAATTAAACGACTGATTAATTTCTCGATATTTTACAGATTTTGCGGTTTGCAATCGATTCCGCTTAAGTTATTGTCAGCGGAGATCAACAGCATTTATGAAGATTAAGTTTGCAACTTATGCAAATGCTGAGAGAGATTTGTCGAACTCGAACGATAAAGTAGAGTTAAGAGTACGTGAAGCGAGTGATATAAGCGCTTTGCTGCATGTAATTAGTGTCAATTCATAAGACTGTACACTTGTCCGAAACTTGCGCTTTCCGCATTTTTATTCAAAAAAGCCGAGAAAAATGAAAGACAAGAAGCTTTTTTGGACACAGCGCGATTACGACTAACCGCTTTCTACTTTTCACGCGTTTCCTGTCGTATATTAATCAGAGTTTTTAACTGAAATTAAGCACATGCCTTAATTAAACAAATCGCTTTGTGCGATGAAATTGAAAGTAGTGTAAAGTTATAAAATGTGTGAAACAAGAAAACAATGAAACCACGAAACGAGCGAGAGAGAAAAGCGAAAACGAGTAAATTGTGAATTTAACGTTTCTTCTCACTCGCCAAAAATGTTTCGCGTTTGCAGCAAAAAGCATCGAAAAAATGTTGCCTTAACTGTTCTTCGCAACAACAAAAGATGAATTCACAAAAAATTCGGGTCAAAAAAGTGAATACGCGATGAATGCGATTACTTGTTTTCTTCAATTACAATTTAATTTTAATTTAGGTCCGCGCAAGCACAACAATTATATTATACTCAACACTCTATGGTTTTCGTAATTGCTTCATTTCACTTTTTTCACACCGAGTGAGGTTCGTTCTCTTCGCTAGTGCGTGTGTGAAAACTTTTTTCTTTCAAATTGCGATCGCCAAACACAATCGCTATGAACGCAAAGCGGCCGAAAATAAAAGTTCTTTTAATGAGAAGGTTCGAGCACATTTTCTGAGCTCGTAAATTGCATATCGCTGCTCCTGCTTTTACTATAATTCGAATAAGAATGCGGTTCAATCGAACGCTACGCGCAACAAGCAAAACAGTGCTCGATGCAAAAACAAACGCAGCAATTCTAATCATAATGAGAAAAAACGAGTGCCGATTATTATGTAAATAGTAAATAGAAAATTAAAAATAAGTTTTTGGTGAGACGATTTGCATCCGCAAAGATTCGATACGACCTAAATTTTAATCAACAGTCGAATTTAAACCACGATTTTGCTTAAAAAAAGAATTTTCAGTTCGCGGCTCGATTTTATGAATGCTGCTTTTTTTGAAGCCGAAAACGAAAATAAAAAAGCAATCGATTCGAAATAAGTGCGAATTCGAGCATTTTAACAATTGTATCAAATTAATGAGTTGAAATGCGGTAGTTTAGTTCGCCGAATACATGCACACAACCACACATAACGCACATGAACACAATTTCTTTTCACGCTTTCATTTCAAATTCTTTTCTCGCTCATTTTTTGCATTTTACTTTTTTTCTTACTTTTGAATAAAAATTTTTCGCTAAAACTTAAGCTTTACAAGTCTTCACATTGAAAAACACGCAAACAATGCGCTTTTTCTGCACTTTACTCGCATACCATTAACTTTTTACCGCTGTTTGCATTCTTCAACACAATTATATGCAAACTCCTTCGGTTTACAATTGTTTTCTGAAGCTTTTGTCCACCGCGTAATCGCTGCGCTCATTGAATCGAGGCTTCAAACATTGATCCGAATTAGGTTATTATCGCGCAGCGATTTGCTCGTCTCTTCAGAAGACTCTTCTGTTTTCGGAGTAAAACATCGCTTCGCTTAAATTTTGTTTTGACGTTTTTTCATCGCTTTAATAATAGCTTCTCTGCAAATCGAACGCATTTTCGTCAAACTTTCTGTTGAAATAATAAATTCATTTTAATTGATTACAATTAGCATCGCGAAGTAATCCAAACAAAAAACGTGACACGAACACACGAATTAGATTAGCCGTTTAATTTGAGAATTATTCAATGAACGCTTTTTCTGTTGATTTGTTTCGCGTTTTGAGTGAAACAAAACGCTTAAAACGCGTTTACTTGCATAGAGAGTTGCACTTTTTGTAATCTTCTACGCGACGTTTCGATTGCGAGCATTCAAAGCGTCCGAATTAAATTTTAAATGCAACTCTCGATTTTGAGGGGAAAGCAAGTGTTCGAAATTTTTGAACGCATTCAATTTGAATGCTATTCAAAGCATTGAGGTGAAAGTAAACACCGCGGCTTTGTGCGGTGATCGATTGCCAAAAAATTGTTTGAAGCGTTTTGAATTGAAGCGAAAAGTTTCGCCAAAAGTCTGTTCGATTGATCGCCTCTGCTTCGCTGCACACGGCTGCCATCTTTCGAACACTGCTATCAATCGTCGCAATCGTGAACAGTGAGCACGTGAAAACGGGTGAAAAGTGCGATTGAAATAATTTAAATTTTAAATTACGCTAAAATCGAACGCAAATAATTTTCGAAGATGGGAAAAACAAGGCGAAGAATCGATAAGAAAAACGCGATCACATTTAAAATAGTGAGCAGAAGTCAAAAGGATCCGTTGATTGCGGACGAAAGCGCCCCGCAACACGTTTGGGTCGAATGCGGACCGTCGAAACAAGACAAGAGTGATGTCGAGAGTAGAAAAGCCGAGCAGCGAAAGTTCGGCATTTACTTCGACGACGATTACGATTATTTGCAGCATTTGAAAGGTGTGCGACAAGTGGACACCGAATGGCAGAAATTGTGCGGAAGCACAAGCAAAAAATCAGAAAAGAAGGTGATGCTTCCTTCTTCGCTTTTCGCTTCTGGTGTAGAAGAAGAAGAGGGAATGCTTAATAAAGCAGCATTGCCAGTCGGACCGCAACCAGATTGGGATCCTGATATTGTGGCAGCAATGGATGAAGATTTTGATTTTGATGATCCACAAAACATAATTGACGACGATTTTGTCAATCAAGCAATGGAAGGTAATTCTGATTCTCCGCATGAATCCGATGAGGGAGAAGCAACAGAAGATGAAGAGGATGAAGAAGAAGAAGACGAAGAAAGTGATGTAATCTCATTTCATAATGATCGAGAATCGGATGAGTTTTCTTTCGAAAAGGAAGAAAGAAAAAGTCATTTCACAAATTATTCAATGACCTCGTCGGTGATAAGAAGAAATGAAAAATTGAAGCTGTTAGACGAACGATTCGAAACGTTGTATGAAAAGGAATACGCTGATGACACAGCAATTGGTGCTTTAGATCTCGAAAATATTGAAGGGACAATAAATGTGAATGAGAGTGCCCTGATCAAGAAGTTGATAGCTGAAAAAGAAGCTGAAAAAGCCAAAGACGAACTCGAACTTAATCATGAAAAAGTAGCACATTTGTCATGTACTGAGGAAGGCAGCGAATACATAGAAATAAACGAGGACACAGGCAAAAACAATAAAGACAGATTCGATTGCGAATCTATTTTGAGCACATATTCAAATTTGTACAATCATCCCAAGCTTATAAAAGAAGATCGTAAACTGAAGATTGACCCTAAAACAGGAATTCCTGTTGGTGTTTTTGATAAAGCAGTTCTAAGCAAGAAAAACTTGAAGCAATTCGAAAGTGAACAGAAGAGGGACGATCTGGATGATTGTAGATCCCTACGAAGTTCAATTATATCTGAAATGTCGGTGAGACCGAAAAACGAAACTCCCGAAGAGAGAAAAGCGAGAAAGGAAGCTCTTAAAGAGTACAAAAGGGAAAGAAGAGAGGAGAAAAAGGCAAATAAAACTGCGTTTAAATTGGAATCGCAACGACAAAATAAAGAAGTGTTAAATTTAAGAAATCGCTTGAAAGCTGTTAAACTTGTTTAAGTGTAATTAATTTTTTTATTCTAAATGAAATATTCTCAATACAGTTAACAAAAAAAGGCATTACTTTTGATAAAGTTGAGATTAATTTTCTCATTTATCAACTTTGTCCTTAAAAAATTTAAATCAAATGCATTATAAAAAGAATGAAATTTGTAAGTCAGTTTGATTTTACAAGTAAAAGAGTTTATCGCACAACGTATCACTTGGAAGTCTTTTGACGAATTGACCAATTAGATTTGCGGCCTTATGAGCATACTAGAAAAAGAGAATGTTAGACGTTTCGAACTTTGTTCTTAAACACTTACCAGGCATGGTGCAGGAACACGAATTGTGGCAGGAAAGTTGTAATACAAATAAGTGAGTTTATAAGTGATTCGTTGCATTCTGTCTGGAGTCATGTTATTGTTGTCATAAAGAGTGATGTAATGTGTCGGTGTGACTGTTCCTTGAGTGACGTGTTGCGAGATCAAATAGAAATTGTAATAAGACCGTCGAGTGACTGTGTGATCAATGATAGATCCAGGTCCTGGATTATCCATTTCGTTTCCTCTTCGCATCGCCATTTTCAAGTTGATTCGTTTTTGAACAATTACCACTGAAATTGTGGGCTTCACATTTTGGAAAAATTTCACGTAATCGCTTATGGCCTCTTCGATTTGCGGTATCTCGAAATTTCTGACGACATTTAATTGACCGTCACCAACACCATCTCGAAATATGAATATTCGAGCCGGCAATGAATTGTTGGTCTCGTAAAATTTTTTTAAGCACGCAACCATTGCGTTTTTAAGAATGCTGGCGATTTCTTCGTTTTGGTTTTGGAAATAGACGCGGGTAAACCAGCGAGTTGACATAGAGTTTAATGAGGCGACAACACCTACAACTGAGCGCCCTTTCATCGATGCATCGTGATACACATCCATGCCAACAATCATGCAGCTCTGGAATGGAATCTTAATGGCCCAAAGCTGTCCCCCAAGTTTGCACGTAATTTGAAGCGCGATGTTTTGGCAAACAGCTCGCATTTTTGGTCCTGTTATTGTGTTCGCTCTTACCACCTGTGACGGCACTGGCATTTCTGAACAACAAAGACGTTTGATGGCACTATAACGATCCTCTCTTTGCGATGAACCAGGAGTTAAGATCATAACTAATTGAGCACCAGCAGAATTTTCTTTAATAGCACCTACGTATGTAGCTGGAAATTCGTCTCTAATTTCGATCTTTTTCGGGTTTGCTAAATTGAAACCCATAGGACGAGCTACTTGCTGCATCATCCTGATAAACTCGTCGGCTTTTATTGCATCTCTTTTCGTAAAAACGAGAACCCAGCGCTCAATAGGTTTCGCTTCGAGCAAAGATGAATTTCTGGCGTCATTACTCCACTCTGCCTTTGCATTAGCTTCGAACGACTTATTATTACCAAAATAAAGAACTTCTGGACGTATTTGCCTAGCATTTGTTCGAACGGGATTATTTTCGAATTCAAATCCCCAGTCTTCCAAAACTCTACGTGCTTCTTCATTCGTGTTAACATTTTGAATAAACTGTTGTAATTTTTGGTAGCGAACCATAGGCTTAATTCGAGTATGTGATGCAATATCCCGCATCGCTCGTGTGTCTGACCTGATATCATCGGTGAGTCCAGTCATGTATGACAACTCAGGTATAAGACAAATCATTGGAGATTCCTAAAAAAACACCTCAATGAAAAGTATTGTAATTTTTAATGAGAATGTTGAAATGGAATGGACAATTTTGATTTGTCCATTCTTTTGTTAGGCTTTTAACTCGGGATCTGATCAACGGATTTTGATGAAAAATCCAAAGTTGATCAGGTATCATGAATGACAGAAGAGCCAGTTTCCAAAATGATAGATCACCAAAGATCTAAGTGGTCTTTAGCATCCCAACTAGTTTTTTTAATTTAACTTAACTTTTAAAGAAAAAATAAATGGAAAACAATCAAAAGGATAAAACGAGCAGAAATCATTAAGCTGAGAGCGATGATTTTAAATCATTCATGCAATACTTGATCAAATATTAAAAAAGATAATTACCATTTGTCCCTTCTTAGCTTTTGGTCTATGCACTAATAATGGTTGCCTCTTGTCTTTGATATCAATGTTCCAATGATTTTTAAAGTAATCGACATATGATATTTCTTGTCCATTGGCCAAAGTAAATGTTGATTCCGGGTTTTGATTGAAAGCTATATCATCGACTCGATATGGTTTATTGTTATAACGGGTCAAAACTACGCAACCAACAAGTCGCTTCTGTGCCATCTCATGAAACTTTTGTCTTCCTTCAGGATGAAGAAGAATCTCCTGAAGTATCTCTCTTGCCGTATTTGTTCTCAAAACTCTATGTGATACATCGCAGTTCAACATCAATCCACCGTCGTATTCTAATATAGCACAAACTACTCCCGGCCATACTTCTAATTTGTGCTGAGGTATTTCTACTCTCATCGTTGGATCATAATGATGTCTTTGAATTTGGACCATTCTCAAGATTCTCATTACACGGCGAAACATTGTATTGAAAAATGGAATCATTTCGGCACTCGGAGGTTCCTTTACGAAAGTAATCTTCACATCGACAGGTGAATTGTCTGTGGGCATAACAGTTGAAACTACTGTTACGCTATCCTGTAAACGAATGGGTAGATACAAATTGATGCCTGTGAATTGAATCACATTGCCAATGACATCTTCTAAATCACGACTTCTGAGAATTCTGAAACGAGTATTGCGCGAGTCGATGAGCGGATCGAAATCAACGTGATATTCGAAAACACCAGTGTCCTTTTTCCGATTAAGGCGGACATAGTTTACTGCGACGTCGAGAGGTCGTCCTTCTGTACCAACAACTTTGTTTTCAATAGGTGGCGGTTCCTGATCTCTTTGCTGTGACGGTCCTGCTCGTGGCTGCGACGGTCCTTCTGCCCCTTCGCCGATGGAGAGAGCGGATACATCTGGAGGAGATGCTGCCGGCGATGATTCGCTGGTTGGCGAACTTTCGCCAGATCCACTCGGTGACGATTGTGATTCTTCTTCGGGCTTCTTCAATATGAACTGCTTGATTTTGCCGCGTCCGCGACCGATGACGGGAACGACCGGTGCCGGTGGAGAAGCTGCCGGCGGCGAGCTCTCTGTTGATGCTTCCGATGTGCTCGATGCAGGCGACTGCTCCTCTGTCGAGGACCTATCGTCACCTCCAACTTGCGATGCTTGAAGCTTTTGCAGAGCCTCCGCGAGACGCATACCGCGGCCCTGTCCGCGACCGGCGCCGCGTCCTTTGCCAGACATCGCAGTGTTCTGCTTTGATGCTGAAAATGGAGCAAATGTTAATTCCGAATAAGAAGCTGAAAAAAGAGGAAAAGAGACATGAAGCTAGCTTTGAATGAACAATATGCGAAAGAGTGACTGTGGTCACAACAAGAATGCCTTTGGGCTGCTTGTCGTCAGTTTGCAAACACTGACCTTCGTACACTAGTTTCGAAAAAAAAGAGACAAATTTATTAAAAGAAAAACAAACGAACAAAATTCGAGATTAAGTCAGAAAATGTAAAATAAGAACGAAAATAAGAAAATGAATGCCGCGTTTTCGTTTCAAATTTCTGACGACATTTTCGCTTTTTTACTCTCATTTTTAATTTTGTGCGCGAAAAAATGCAACGATCGAATTGATGCGAAAAGATAAGACCGAATAGAGGAAAAAGGTGCGAAAATACCTTTTTAATGGCGAAAAAAGCAAAAAAAATAGTCGCGATTTTATGTAAAAAACAATTCAACGCTAAAAAGAGAAGCGAAAAACGCGTCTTTGCTTCGCTAAAAGCAGCTTTGCCGAGAATGAAGGCGGCGCTTCTCGCGTCGCTACTTCGCCCCTCTGAGCTTTCGCACAACTTTTCGATTGCAAAAAAAGTGCGATTTCCGAACTTGAGTCAAGAAGTTTGAACAATCGGAACGCGTGAGACAGAATCCGCGGCTTTGAACACGATTCGCGCTCACTTCAACAATTCGGTTGCAATCGAATTTTGCAACAATTCTCAATGAGCAATAGACGATTGGCGCGATTTAGCGTTTTGCGAAGCGCAACACGCAGTTCGCCTCTTGTTTCCAATGTCTCACTCACTCTTGTCGAATGTTTCGAAACAAACGTTTATTTTAAGCTTCGCAATTATTACTGAAGCGATGTTCAATTGATAAAACGTGAATTTACTTTTTTAAAACGCTTAAAATTGATAATTTTTTTTCGAAAAGGGAAACGCAAACGACATATTCGATTAGCCTTCAAGAGGTTGCAATCGCTGCTCTCAAAGTTTTTCATTTTTCTGTCGACAATTGTTCGCATTTTTTAAATTTTATCAAGCATTGTCGCACCAACGCGAAAGCAGCACACATTTTTCACGAATCGAAAGCTGTGTGTTCAGTGGTTTTAGTTTAGTGGTCATTGTTTTGATCACTAATCCATTAGTGAATCGAACAAGCAAACAAACAAACGTTCGTATACTGTGCATTCCTGAAATAAATCGAATTGCTAAATTTTCTCAAACGAAAACACGTGCGAAACAAATGTAGCAAATTTGAAACATAATATCTTTTCTTCTTCATGTCCTAAATCCGCACGTGTCTTGGACAAGAAACCGGATGACCACCCGTTTTCTATTTTTTATTTTTCGACAAATTCATTATAAAAATTTCAAAAATTCAAAAACATCTTACCCTTCAAGCACTGTTTGACAGATAGAATCTACGTGTATGGATGCTTTCGTAAAAAATATTTTGCCGCAAAAAATTTTCTTATGAAAAAGTGTCAACAAACATTTTTGTTCAACTGAAATTTTGCTTTTTTGAACTTGAATTAGAACTTTTTTTTAAAACAAATAAAACAAACGAAGAAAACCGATCGAGCATCTGACCAGTAACGTGAAAAATAAATTTTCCGCAATGTATTTAATGCAAAGTTTACACGTGAATAAAATTTGCATAGCGATGGTTGTTTGCATGAAACACTTTCTAATTCGTCGATTCTTCACGAATTTAAAAATCAAAATTTCCTTCGTTACTATTAGTTTTCAAAACGTTATTCCAATCGAATGGTTCGATTAATTTAGAAAGGAATTAAGAAAGTAATGAATTTATTAATTATTAATACAACAGCTATAAACGAAAAGATAGAAAAGATCTTAAAGTTCTTAGAAATAGTTTTCTAAAGTAAAAACTAAACAAAATCGATGCTTGTAGTTTCGCGATGTTTACAAAGTTTGGCACAGTCAAATTTTTACAGTTAAAGCACAAATTAAAGATGAGATGCGAGAGATGATGGATTAGAGTCGACTTTTTCTTCTGTGAATACGATAGAAAACACTTGATTCTGGCAAATCGTAGCAAATGCAAACACAGCAGGAAGGAAATCGAAACCAATCCGCGAATATGCCTCTGCATTCATTCTTCGGATCGAATGCGAGCAGTCGATGTAATCGAAATTGCTGCTCACAGCGACAACCTTGTCGACAGAACATTTGCGAATTTTCGAAAGAACATTTTTCCCAATGAATGTACTGCTCGAACGGGTAGACATTAAGAAGTGCGAGCACTTCACCTCTCGTGTTGTTCGCCCAATATGGTGCAATCACTTCTTCTTTCACTGGACACGCATTTACTCCTTTTTTCTCCACATTTTCTTTAGAAAAGTTCGGTTCCGGCGAAGGCACGCTCTGCGAACTGCTCGTAGGTTGAGTAGTTGCGATCGGCAATTCAGCTTCTATTTTACTGCTGTAAAAATGTTCAGACGTTTGTGCCATACTTTTCGGTGCTACTGTTGTAATTTCGACTTCGGCTTCGCTCGAAGAACTTTCTTTCTGCGAGGAACTTGCCGCTTCCGCTTGACTTACCAGAGTGGTCAGCTGCTCCTCCGCATTCGGAAGTAACGTGTCCTTAGTTGTAGCATCAGTTGTGATTGAGGAGGTGGCAGTGGTAGTATTTGTTACGGGATTTGAAGCAGTTGTCGGCGATGGTGAGACCGGCATCTCATCTGCGGGCAACGGGTCGAGGTCCAAAAAAGCCGCACGCGGGCTAAAGTGCGGATGTTCGGGAAACGCCTCCCGCTTTCCGTAAACAAACACTTTGTCGTATCGATCTTTAATGTCGTTGATTTCATTCATCATAATCAAACTTTGTCTTTGATCGCCGTACATACGCTTCACTAAGCCTTGATTCTCGCGAATATAGCGACGAACGGAGTTCCAAGGATAAGCACTGCCGGGAAGCACACAGTACGCAGTTTTGGACATGTCGCACGGAATGTTGAGTAGAAGACGAGGGCTTACTTTTGGACCACAGGTCATCTGCGTGAGCACCCGATTCGCGTAGTGCAAAGCAATCACAATTTGCAAGAATGCGTGAAGAGACATCGCTCTCATTTCAAGGCATTTCAAGAGTGAAGCGAACAGCGAAAAAGTTTTTTAAACGGTCTCTTGTCGCGAAGAATAAATTTCGAAAAACTGTGGTAACAAAAATCCTATTGACCTTATTTCTCTTTACATTGAGTAAAAGGTAAAAGCAAGCGAAACACGAACGCACAGAGCATTTGATGGATGCACAATCATTTATTCGTGCACTCGTCGCTATCTTTTGTGACCATCGATTTGTGAAAAGTGGTAAAAATGCGACTTTCGAGAGAATGCAATTGGAGAACGCAAATACGGAAGTAAAATCGTGTGCTCCCACTAACAGATATTGAAAGAAGACATTGAACTTGTCTTCAATTCAATGAAACTAAAATAAATGTTTTTCAAACAAATAAAAGTAAGTCACCGTTACCCGAATCAAACGCACCATGCGACTACGCTTCTTTACGTCGAACGCAGCACCAATTTCACCGACCACTTTCTACAGCATTTACCAGCGTCCACAGATATCTATTACCAATGGTCAATGAGATGGGCTTCACGAATCACTTTACAGTTGAACTTAATGCTTAGCGTTGTCAGTAACGGTTTTCATCTGACTCAATTCTAACCGATTTCGCCAGCTTTCATTACAAGCATATTGAGAATATGACCACTGCGTGAATACGAAATCTACTGCGCATCACCTAGAAAACTTTCTCAAATTTCTCGAGTTCTTTGCAGATCGCAGAGTGAGAATAAAGCACACACACTCAGAGCAAAAGTAAATTGTAAAAGGATTGAGTAAAAACGGATTGCTGAGCAAAAACTACCCACTTTTAGACTGCTTGACGATCGTTTATAAATAGCGTGTCATAAAAAAAATTTATAACTTTTAACATTTGATAGTACAAACTCGTTCAAATTAATAGCTTGAATTTTGAAAAGCACGAGCAACTAATTATACAGATTGCAATCAAAAAGTTTATTCTACGAGCGCCTTGTTTTTATTAGTCTTTCTGCCTGAAAAAAAAAACAAAAATAATATCGCATTTGCTCGTCGATTTAATGTGGCCGCAGTAAAATTTTCACAATATTGGTGGCCACCATTTAAAACGTGTTCTAATAGCTTATTTTGCTATTTCTTTGACATGATTATTTATTCTGTTTACTTCCATTTTTTAGCGGAAATCGATTATAAATGGATTATAGTGTAACGCGTTAAAAATGCGATCTTTTCCATACTCTCTTTCATCACAATCTTAAGCTTTTCTAACGCTTTTTTTCTCTAAAATGAATTTTTTTTTGTTCTAAGCTTTACCAAAATTTTCGTTAAAAGAAAAAGATGAGATACTTAGGAGAGGATTTTATTTTAGTGTCCGTTTGTGGAGGTGACCGCTCAAGAGAGATGACGGTTAGGAGAGGTTTTACTGTATGTAAATCCCGATAAATTTTCAAAATTCGGAATTGCTTTTTGTGCTTTGAAAATTTTATTTTCACACTGATTTTACATTAATCAAATTTCAATTTGATCGCATTGCTTCAATTCGAATTATTAGAAATTTTTAATGAACTCTTTGATTTGCATTGTCTCATAAGTGTGGACGAGCTGAGAAGCTCGCTAAGCTATTGCTCAGCTTCAATAAAGCGATGGCAAATTTTTTCTTATTGTTAACATGATTTGAAAAGAATCTGTTCGTTGTGAGTGAGAATGGTAATTTGATAATTTTTAAATGACCGAAAACGCGCTGTAATAAGTTGATTTCGTAACATGAGAGCTCTCAGTTCTGTTCAATCACTCGTAATCACCAAGTTTATGACGATAATTCGAGAATACAAATGAAGATGAAATTAGTGAAATGTGTTCTTAGCCGGTGACTATTCGAGCAAATTTTTTCGATGATTAAAAACTGATATCTAACCTAAAATTCATTTTTTAAGCAAATATTCTTTACGCATGAAATTTTTTTCAAAGTGTGGTTCATACAAAAACGAGATTATATTGGGCAAATGAAATACGAGAGAAGCGTGTACCTGCTGCCTGCGAGACAGACAACTTCTTACTCGGAAAAGCGTTTAAGCAGCGAAATATTGTATAAGAGGTCACTCTATTCCCAGGATCGGTGAGAATCGTGATTCTCACTCAGATGATATGTGGGATGAATTACAGTAATTTGTACCCACCGAACTTCATTCGAGCTTAACACTAATTAGCGGCTTTCATTACACAAATTTATTACAAAAGAGAAACCAGTTTTGCTAAAAATGTGAAAACTAACCGCGAGTCGATCGTTTGCAAGTACAAAGCAAACACCGGCTGAGTTGGTTGTGGGTCAAGTGAATCGACAGGTTTCAAGCAAAGTAATCATTCGACTAGTGGAGCCTGACACCGGGCCGCGCTCTTCACCACAGATGAGGCCAGAGTTCAGGGTCCGAGGTCGTACTTAAACACTCGTTTTCAATGCTATAAATAGTTAAAAACTTGAATGTAATATAATAAAAGTGAGGGTAAAAAATTTTTTTAACTTTTATCGTTTATACACAAACTTTCCAAATTTCGAGTCAAAAGTGTTCGCGAAAAGCGAAAATAAATTTGAAATGTTAAATCGATTAGATCGCCTGCTTCGGAGCAGTAAAAATAGGTTTAAATTAAAAAAAATGTTAATTTAAAAAAAAATCAAAGTGTCGAGGGTTCATGTGTAATATTTGCATTAAATTTTATCGTTAATAGTTTCCGATAATGGCCGAACTTCACTTTTAAATCTTTTGTTAGTTGGTTTCGGATTAAATAATTAACACTTGCTTGAAAGAGTGTGAGCGGAAATTTGGGCGAATTGTGTGGTAAAAAAAAAGGAAAAAAAATTCAAAGTTTCAAAGAAAGTTTTCTTAACGAGAATCATTAAATGTACGTGCGCTCCGACCAACACAAAGTGAAAATATGGGAGGGCAAAGTTGCAACCCATAACCCTTGCCTCATAAAAAAATTTTAACCGCAAGTCAGTTTCGCTATTTGATGTATCACCAATTTCGTAATAATATAGTAAACAATGTTAGTTCAAATTGTTTCCCACACTATAATTAGATATGACAAAGACGCGTTAAAATGCGTAAATTCAACGAATTAAATTGTAAATAAGAAGAAATTTTGGTAATGGGTTGCAACTTTGCCCTCCCATATTTTCAATTTGCGTTGGTCGGGATGTTAAAATGAAAGCAAAGCATTGTTAATTGGTTACAGTAGAGAAAATAATTAAGGCTTTTTGTTTACCTCGCCAACGTTAGCAGCGCTAGAAAGGAAGCTAAAAAAACGATTGAAAACGGTTGAAGGAAGTTTTGGAAAGTCAACGAGAGAAAAGCTCGGTGCATTTGAAATGAGATTTTTTGTAGCTCATATCATAGCTCATAAGTGACATAAATTGAATTGATTAATTGAATTTGTTATAATAAATGAAAAAGTGAATCTTTCACCAATAGAAACAAATGCTCTCCGTTATAAAAATATTTTCACAAATAAACACAAGTTCATGAACAATTAAAAGTGAGAATTAAATGCAGACCATTTTCACAGGAATTCTATTGTTTATTCAATTCAAGTGTTTGATACTATTGCGCAAATCGTTAGAAATTTGAGTTTGAAGTTTATACAGTAAGAGGCAAAACAATTCCCCACCCCAAATGCGCATATGCATGCTAGAGTGGGGAATTGTTTTGCCTCTTACTGTATTTAATTGAAACAATGTAAAATAGCTTATTTCTTCATGTCAAGAGAAAATATCGTCACAAATCTCAGTAAAAGTGAAAGAATTGGTCGCTTAGCTGAGAAATGAGTGAACAAATTGCGCAGCGAAATTGTAAAACACCAGAAAGTGTGAATTTGTTTTTGCAAAATATGAGAAGACTCGCTGAATTCAGCAATATTCAGAATCAAGAGGTACAGGAGTTGGCAAACTCATCGAATGAGCTTACTTTATATGGACCGAGCGAACATCGAGCGAAGAATGGAAAATTTTCGAAATTAATTTGTAATTTCTGTCGAAGCAATGGGGAGCAAAGAAGAGTTTTCACATCTCATATGCTGAGAGATCCTGACACAGGAAGAGTTGAATGTCCGATCCTTCGACGACACGTATGCGAATTGTGTCATGCCACAGGAGACTTCGCTCATACTCGAAGTTATTGCACTCTGGCTTCGATCGGTCGTCAGGTGTTTGCGAACGATCCGAACAACCTTTACTTTTTCCAGAATGCTGCGATTTTGAAGCAAACCAAGATAAATAGTGCAGGAAAGCGACGAGAATTCCAAACTCGCAAATAATTTGTCTCTTTTGTCGCGTAGATAGGCGACATTTTACTGCAGAATAGCCTCTTTGAGTTTATTCTAAATCATTCACATTAAATGTTAAGAAAGAACGCTTGAAACTTAAGTATTCTCATCGCTTAAATATGTGATTAAATATCAAATGATAAGCAGCAAAGTCTTAACAACGGTAATTTTAAGAAAAGATCAGATCATCTTAATCAAATTCTTAACATTTGACAAAACTGATACTAACCGTAATCTCAAATTTTTGATAAGATACAAACTATTCTAACATTGACCAAATGTAAAAGATAAATTTTTTAACAATAATAAAGAATTGCTTCGATTTTTTTTTCAGCTTTACTAATTTTGTTTATTTTCCCACATAAGAATCATTTTGAAAAATAAGTCAATACGTGTGGTTATGATTGTTTACTCAAGCTCCGGATTCTGATGCGAGCGTTGAATGTTTGTCTCTTAATTGATGCATTTCGCTATCTCTACATTCGCAATTAATTTAGTTCTTCTCGTATTTAAAAATTAACTTCGCAGACCCTAATTTAGAAACGCTAATTCGGACAACTTGCAGAAATAGCAGACTCAGCAGACCGTGTCCCGCTTTAAAGAGTGTCTCTTGTAAAATCGAACGATTTTAGAATGATCAAGCAGATGAACACTTTAATTTGTAAAGTAATCACTTACAAGTTTTACTTTTTGTAAAAAAAATTCACGAAAATATCCAGTTTTTGACTCACCACATCACTATGCGTGAATATTAATTATTTTCTTGCTTCGCTTAATTATTTTATCAACGATTCGATCGCTTCTCTCGGAAAAGAATGTATTTCACTGAGAGTATTAGAAATCAAACAATTAAATAGCGAGAAGTTGAATGGCAATTCGACGAAATGGGAGAATTCGCGTGATAAGCGAAAAATTGAATGAATTTGTAAAATCATTCAAACAAAAAAAACTTGATTCAAATCGTTTTAAAATAAATGATCACAATTTTCGGGGCAAACAAGAAAAACAATACACTTGAACCTCTTTTTTTAATGAATATTTCTTTTTATGAACGAAATCTCGCGAACCTGTTAATATAATTTAGGTGATACGTTTTTATGAAATAATGAAATAACGATTTTAACTTTTAACAATTTTTCTGCGAATGGTTGTTCATAAAAAAAAACGAGCTTCGAATATAATTTAAAATTATTCATCAGAGCCATTTAAAGCTCTCATCGTTTATACTTTTAATTTTAGCAAATTAGGGTTTGCCGAGTGAAGTGGCACAATAAATT
This sequence comes from Dinothrombium tinctorium, assembly GCA_003675995.1. Taxonomy (NCBI): domain Eukaryota; kingdom Metazoa; phylum Arthropoda; class Arachnida; order Trombidiformes; family Trombidiidae; genus Dinothrombium; species Dinothrombium tinctorium. Next base: position 44,351 of record NCKU01000153.1, read on the forward strand.
ATCAATTAGAAACAAGGAAAATAATAATTTCGAAATTACATGAATTATTCGCATGCAAATTTGACGAAAAATTTGCATTAATTATTTAAAAATTTTATAATTAAATCTGTGATTTTTTTTTTTTACTGCGGGCCATCTTATGAACCGATTTTTTTTTGTGTTTGTTTACGATGAAAGAACTACTGAAGTGATTTCTTATACAGAAGACGGCAAAAATTTCTTCTTTTTTGTGACGTCAAACTTGCTTTACTTCAACTTCATCTCACATGATGAAGAGTTTTTTGCCGTCTGCTGTGATATTAGCTCGAAATTGCTAAATTAAGACACTTGGAAAATTGAATTTAAACTGTTTTACATTAATAAAATTTAATTTTTTAAATAGTTTTCCGCATGAAACACAAAATATCGCTCGCAATAGGGAAAAAAATTGTCGTAGACTTAATTATAAAATTCGCTCGCGAATTAACTTCCTTTGCGAACATTTGTCACTCTTCTCAGTGGGCTTTTCTTAATGGACATCATATTTTTGTCAAATAAATTTCATTAAAATGGTGATCGGACCAAAAAAGTAATTTACTCGTTAGCTTGTTTGTTTGTTTTCATCTCTCAAATTAAATCAATTTCCTCAAAAATTCACTCTTCACGAATCTCTTTAATACTTACGGTTAACCAATTGCCAACTTTTTTTGTCGCATTTTTCGGAAATTGTTCAAACTATTTGAGATTATTCATTTTATAAATTATTATGATTATCATCGCTGTTTAAAAAATCAGTTTATGATAATTAGGGAAGCCAAAATGCATATTTAGCTAATGATTTTTTAAATGCTTAAAAGTATGTATGCGATTATTAATACATAGGCGTTATGTGCTGGCTGAATCACCTCGATTTGTCCTTTTTAAAATGCTTATTTTCAATATAAAAGCTTATTTTACAAAATAGTTGCTTAGAATGCTACTTTTTTACGCTTAATTTGGCTTTCCTAATGATAGAGCACTTCACATTGATTTCAATTGTTTACCGTTAAAACGTTTTGCATACGAAGAGTGTAATCGCTCCCACCGTTAAATGAACTCAATATGACTTTGTTTTTGACATAGATTCTTGCGCGTGAAAATAAGCAGAATCCGTAAAGTTGAGAAAAAGTCGAACAAGTTTGATTTTTAACTTTTTAACTTTTAAATGAGCGCTTTTATAATCGAAAGCGTCGCTTCAATTTGAGAGGAACGCGATTAGAAATCAATGAATCTGTTCACAAATGTAATTGCGTTCAATTCGCAGTCGAGGACGCAATCGAAAATTGACCCCCGAAAGAAAGCAAAGATGAACGAAACGCGAGAAGTGAAAATTCGAACGAAAAATGAATTGAAAAGAAAAGAGAAGACACAACTTTGCATTTTGCGTTTCTTTGAAAAACGGCGAAAAATGGACAACACGTCGAGTTGCAGCGAACCCTTGAAGCTGAAGCAGTCGGTTTGCGAAATGTCGGCTAAAATTTGTGAGAAGTCAGACGCGGGAAACCCGAAATCTGAAACCGCGGAAAGCAGTGAAAGAACAGTTTTGATTTCAGAGACAATTTCAGTTTCGAATTCGGATAAAAAGTGTATATTTTTCTATAGAATACCATTAAAAGTCAACCAAATTCCCTCTTCATTCCCTTCAAAGTTCATCGACTTATGGGATTCAAAGGCTCATATAAAAATGCCGTGCAGTGCTTCGAATCAAGTGATTCTCGTGAAAACCATTGAGGGTAAAAAGGTACAGACGCGTCTCAAAAAGTGGGAACTGATCACCACCCATTTACTTGCCGACCGTTTGTTAACACTCGATGATTTTGTGACTGCTATTAAAGCCTATAACCCGGTGATGATCGATGATGATTTTGCAGTCTTGCGCTGTCTTATTGAAGAATGCTATGATTTCGACGACAGGCGAGACTTTTTTGACAATCTCCTGCCCAAACTCACTCAATTGGCGTTAAAACTACCGCAATTAGTGACACAACCAATTCCCATTTTGAGGCAAAAAGAAAACAAAACTTTGTTCTTCAGTCAGGAGCAAGTCTCTTGTTTGCTGGCAAACGCTTTCTTCTGTACTTATCCCAAAAGATCACTACCGCAGTATAAAAAATTACCAGAAATAAATTTTAGAAGGTAAGGCAATATCTTGATTTTTTCTCTAAATTTAAATTTGATTACAGTTTGTTTTCCAACGGTACTGATAAAATGCGTGTGAAAGTAGAAAAACTGAAGTGTATTTTGAATTATTTCAAAAGAGTTACTGAAGAAACTCCGATTGGCGTGGTTAGCTTCGAAAGACGCTCTCTCAGTGAACAAGAAATACCAAGTTGGTCTACTTCGAAAAAATCTTTGCGAAATTTACAAGTTTTTTCTGATGGATTAATAGAAAACCAAGGAAAAGGAATGCTGCAAGTTGATTTTGCAAACAAATTTGTCGGTGGAGGAGTTTTATCCTCTGGTTGTGTACAAGAAGAAATAAGATTTATTATAAATCCAGAATTGATAATTTCAAGATTGTTCACTGAATCTTTACTGGACAACGAAGTTTTAATTGTATGTGGCACAGAACAATTTAGTCAATATATTGGTTACGCTGACACATTCAGATACAAAGGAGATTTCATAGATACTACTTCTATAGATGAATTTAATCGAAGAAACACTCAAATCGTAGCGATTGATGCATTATATTTCAATTTTAACTCGAGAGAACTACAATATCAACCAGAATGTTTTCATCGAGAACTGAATAAAGCATATACAGGATTTCTAGAGAAAAATGTTGTAAACCATTCTCCAGTTGCCACTGGTCATTGGGGTTGTGGAGCATTCAATGGAGATCCGCAACTTAAAGCCATCATTCAATTGTTGGCTGCCTCCGAAAGTGAAAGAGACATTGTATATTTTACATTCGGTGACTCTAACTTTAAAAGTCGATTCGAAGAATTGTACGATATTTTGCAAATTAATTATTCTAATGTGTGTTCCTTATACAAGAAAACACTCGCTTTTTGTGATCAGAGGAACAAAAACCCAAACGTTGATTTATTCACCTATTTAATCAACATTTGTTCTACTGATGAAATTTAGCAATTTGAAAAAACTGTTCGCCAAAAATATTAAAGCTTTCAGCGTATAAAAGAGCATATTATCAAATAAAAATTTAATTTCACAATTAAGTTTTTTACTTTGAATTTATCACCGCGAGTTTCAGTTTTAAATTAAGGTTTTTCATTGACACAATGTCACCTTTGACATTTTGAATTACATAAACTTTCGTCTGCATTTAGTCAGACTTCAAGTTGTCAATAGTTCTATTGTGTGAATGAAATATTTTAAAACTGAAACTATAAATCAAAAGTATTCACCTCAAGTTTTTATAGTTTTGGCAATATTAGCGATGTTTTCTTTCAATTTATCCAAAAGTGAATTCAACTCATCGTGTAAATCTAGATCAGGGATTTCAGCTTTCATCAAATCCTGGCTTTTTTCATGAAGAGTTTGAACTGCTAGAATTGAAAATGGCTCGAATTCTGTTCGCATACAGTCCTTCCTTTGAATTTCTTCAGAAAAACATTTCAGTTGTTTTCTCCAATTGATTTCACTTCTCACAGAATAGTGATAAAATGTCAAGATTCTCCTGCACTCCATTTCAATCTCCTTCAACTTTTCTTTAATTGCCGAAAGATGTTCAGCATATCGTTCGTAAAAGATCGCGACAAAATGCTGTTTATCACTTTCGGTGGACATTAAAGATAACTCGTCCAGTAAATAGTCGATTTGAGTTTGTGTGAAATTTTCAAACGCGCCATTTAATTGCTTCATAATAAAATCAACTACTTCTCGCGGATTTTGAACTACTTTTGGCTTAACATTCGAGTCCTTAAGCTTTTGAAACAATTGTTTGATCTTCAATTCCAATACAGTGAACTTTCGCGTTTCTTCCTCTGCTTTCAACTCCTCTTTCAAACGAAGCACACGCGTTTTGAGTAAATCTCTTTGCTTTTTCAACAAAGCCACTTTATTTTCGCAATCGTTTATTTCCGACTTTAAACTCTGCACACTCTGCGGAGGCGAACAATCGGCTGATTGTTGATACCTTTTTTGAACGAAACAAAATGTTAAACGTGGAAGAGTCGAAAGCGAGCGATACATACATACTCCACTCGTCGGGAGAGATTAGACAGCAATCGGTGATTACTGAATTCAACAGCGGGTAAAGCCAATTATATCTGAACACATCATCTTTCAAAGCGCTTTCTAAAGCTGTGAGTTCACTGTTTCTAAATGGTAATTTACTCGCAGAACGAAGCAAAGAAATGATTCGCGAAACGGTCGCACATTTGTTGTTTCTCGTCGACATTTTAAACAATTGTGCACACTCAAAATTTCGCGCCTATTTTCAGAGAGCGCTTTCAGCGAAATTCAAATTGGCTGTGAAAAAGTAAAGCGACGATTTCGCGATTTTCGTTTCACTTTTGTTTACAAAAGGATACAAAACAAACCAAAACAAAACAAAAACAGCGATTCACTGGTTTATGTTTGCCGAATTCGCTTTGATCACAATTCGATTTGAATTCAGTTGCTGAGCGCTCATTTGTAAGCACAGTGCGGCGCTCGGCGCGCCATCTGTGAGCAGCGAAAGTTTGGCGAAGAACACGTCTGTTTAAGCTATGGTCAGAAGCAAGAAGCGTTCGAAAAAGCAACCAAAACATGAATAACTTTCAACAGGATTACATGCAAATCCCGCCAATAACGCGAGCGTACACTACTGCTTGCGTCTTGACCACTCTCGCTGTCGTAAGTGTCAATCGCTATATTCGCTGATTTTCATTCACAATATTCGTCCTCTCAGCAATTGGATATCGTGTCACCGTTTCAATTGTACTTCAATCCTGCAGCAATATTCCATAGATATGAGGTGATCTTTTGATGCCAACGTTTTTCTTAGCTCACTGAAAATCTGCTTAATAGATTTGGCGTCTTTTCACTTCGTTCCTATTTTTCGGCTCCGTTGGTTTTAACTTCTTATTCAATCTCATTTTCACATATCGCTACTGCCGAATGTTAGAGGAAGGCTCGTTCAGAGGTCGAGCCGCAGATTTCTTTCTCATGTTTTTGTTTGGAGGGACTTTAATGATCGTAAGTCGAACAAACTCAAGCAATTCACTAAGTAAAATGATTTGCATTTAGATAATCGCTTTATTTGTAAATCTGTTGTTTCTGGGACACGCATTTACTATAATGTTGGTATACGTTTGGAGTCGAAGAAATCCGTGGGTGCGGATGAATTTTTTTGGCTTACTGAATTTTCAGGCTCCTTATTTACCGTGGGTTCTTTTTGCGCTTTCTTTACTTCTTGGAAATTCGGTGCTTGTCGACTTGATGGGTATTGCCGTTGGTCACATTTACTATTTCCTCGAAGATGTTTTTCCAAATCAAGTCGGGGGGTTTCGCATTCTGCGCACACCAAGATTTCTGTAAATGAATTTTTCTTTTGCGGCATTCAAAGTAACTCTTTTTTTTCAAAACGCAGGAAACTCTTATTTGACCAAGAAACAGATCCTAATTACCATCCCCTGAACGAAGAAAGAAACGAACGATTCAATTGGGAAAACCGAGAGCAGCAGCAGCAGCAGCAAGGCTGACTGCTTCCTTTTTTAATTTAGACAAATAATTCTGGTCAATTTATTTATAAGACTTATGGCACATTTTCTCTGTGAAAAAAATCTTTTTGTTAATATATTTTAATCAATAAACACATGAATGAGAAAACAAAGTGTACACATTTAGGACAAAACAAATTAATCGTTGTATTGCTGTATATGTGATAAGAAAATGGTCGAACATAAGAACAACAAATATTTTAGTTGTGATATTGATAGGATATCAATATTTAGGTAGATTTGCAATCAAATTCTTTTCACATTGTGAAAAGAGGAATTCAGATTAGACTGCCATTTGTATCGAGAAGCTTTTCGAGTGGTCCACGAAGAAAGAGTCGAATGCATGAAAGCCCGCTTCAAGTTTAAAATGCAGTTTCGAGAAATTTTGAAATTTCTAATCAAGGATTTAACTCCCAAAAAGACCAATACTTTGTTAAAAGTATCGATTGCCATTTATTTCACCATTCATTTTAAAATGCTAATAACTTGATTCGAGTTGATAAATGAAAAATGACACTCATGAAATCGTTTGCATCTTGTAAGCGTAATATAATTCCAAAGGTTTATTGACTCTCCAATATTTCTCATTAATGGATTCAAGAGTCATCTGTCCCAACAAGGGTTGATACTGTCCGGGACCTGCAGCTACGTATATAGTGAACAATGATGCTTCGGAGGATGGATCTTTCGTATCGTGGTTTTCATCGCAATCCGTTGAATTGCAATCAAGAATGTGGCGCATCGAAAGGTATTTTACCAAATGATCGACGGTTGCGTTTGTAGTTGTTTTGATAAATCGTGTCTGCATTAAATTGCCATCAGGAGATTCGACTTCATGAGAGAGGGGTTTGAAAACAAGTTCAAGTTCCTGATACTGAGGCGCGCTTTCAGTTGATGGAGTGCTTGTTTCCGATCTTTCCGTGTCTGCTTCAGTGTCTTCCGATTCCATATCGGCTAAGGGAGAATCGTGCTCGGATCCATTGGTTTTAAGTTTTTTTCTGCTCGTATTATTTGAAGTGTCCCCATTTTGTGAATGAGGAGAGTCTGTTTGGTGAATGAATAAGCAAAACCAGTCAAAGATCTATCTGATAGATACCTGGTTTATCTGAAAATGAAGAGCTGACATCGTACGCGCCGAATTTTTTCACCTTTTGACTGCGATTCAAAGCTTGCATTCTGAGACCCTCTTCGAACGAATTGCCTAAATTCTGCTTGCTAAGCTTAGCCAAAACCCTTTCCTGATGAGCCTCGTACTCATCTCGCGACGGATAGATTTTCGAGATCAACATGTCGAAGTTCGGATCCGGTCGCAGCGAGCGCTTCGAGATGAGCTTCTTTCGACAAGTGGGACACTCTTTGTTGCCACTTCTGAGCGCAGTGATGATACACTCCTGACAGAAGCGATGCAAGCACTCTTTGGTAGTCATCGTGTTCTTCAACATGTCCAAACAAATCGGACACATGAGCTCATTGTGAAGCGAACGCGGACTCACCGCGATTTCGCTCAGGTCGGTGATCACTTCTTGCGGCGTGCGATGCAACTCGTAAAGGCTCAATTCCCACGTTTTACCTGTGGTCAACTGTTCAGTGCTCATTTCCATCAATTCGCTTCTCGACGCTCTACGCGACGCTTAACGTTCCATTGTGCTACGGGACTCGACGCTCATTGCGACTCGTCGCGCTGCGCGCCGCGCTCTCACAGTTTGCACGCCATCGTCAGAATATTGGACGACGTTTCGTCGCTCTTTTCTCATTTTAATTCGATTGAATGTAAGTTATTTATTCATTTGCAACTTTCTTTCACCAATCGCCTCTCAGCTTTGATCGTAGCCATGTTTTATCACATCTCTTTGGAACACGAAATTCAATTGCACCCGCGTTACTTCGGGCCTTCTCTGTTGGAAACCGTAAAGCAAAAGCTTTTCAGCGAAGTCGAAGGCACCTGTTCGGGAAAGTACGGTTTCGTTATCGCTGTCACCACCATTGACAGCATCGGGAGCGGAATCATTCAAAATTCGACTGGATTCGTTGTTTATCCCATCAAATACAAGGCAATTGTGTTTCGACCGTTTAAAGGCGAAGTACTCGATTCAATCGTGACGCAAGTAAACAAAGTCGGCATCTTCACCGAAATCGGGCCGCTTTCATGTTTCATCAGTCGTCATTCTATACCAGCTGATATGCAGTTTGAAGCCGAATCAAATCCTGCCTGTTACAAAACACCAGACGAAGAAGTGGTCATTCAACCCGACAATGAAATACGATTGAAAATCGTGGGTCTTAGAGTCGATGCCACTGATATTTTCGCAATCGGAACATTAATGGATGATTATTTAGGTTTGAGTTAATCTTTTAATTCGTTTTGTGTATTGTTTTCAAAACGAACATTCTCATTCTTAAAACATTTCGTTCTTTAATTTCACTTATTTTGCTTTCTGCAGTTTAAAGTTTTTTTTTGTAATTTGTATTACTTGTAAACAGAGAACAATTTCGTTTAAACTCGAATAAAAGTCGTCTTCATTAAAATTAAAGTGAATAGGGTCAGACACTAGCTAAATCTTCAATCGCCATATTTCAATAGCTCGATTAGCGAAGGCTTATTCTTCGATGAGACTGTACAACAATGCAATTTCTCTCTTATACGTATCATTCGAAACAAAAGGAGTCTCCAGAATCATTGGTATGTTCTTAAATTTTGGTTCATTGACCACGCGCTTGAAAGTTTCTTCTCCGAGGTAGCCTCTGCCAATATTTTCATGCCTATCAAGTTTTGAACCCAATTTTCCTGAAATAAGATCGTTTTGAAAATAACAAAAAAGTCACAGAGATTAAGTTTACCTTTAGAATCATTCAGATGAATGGCTTTTAAGTACTGAAAACCAACAGTTGTTTCGAATTCTTCAATAGTTTTTTTAAATCCAGCGTCAGTCGATAAATCGTAGCCTAAAAATAAAATTGACATGAAAAGCAACAGTAAAGTTTACAAAACCAGCAGCGAAAGCGTGGCACGTGTCAAAGCAAACACCAACTCGAGATTTGTCTTTAACGTGACTGATGATTGTTTGCAATTCTTTGAAATCTCCACCAACGGTATGTCCTTGTTTTGCCATATTCTCAATAACTGAAAATTAAAATTAAAATGAAAAATGCGCGGTTTTTATCAACTTTTTGAACCTAAGATAACTTTGTTGCTGTTGCTGTGAATATAGTTAATAGAATCCGCAACTTTTTCGAGACATTCTTTTGTGCTGATTTTTCCGCAAGAAGATCCCGGATGAAAGTTGTAGATATCAATGCCAAGTGCTTCGCAACGTTTCACTCCATCGAGAATCAAATGACGAGATTTTTCGAGTGAATCCTCGACGGGTGCGCCGAGATTAGCCAAATACGATGAGTGAGGAACAATGAGATGCGAAGGATAATTGTATTCTTCAAGAGTGGTGCGAAATTTGTCCACCTCCTTCTGCTCGATTGGCTTCACGTTCCAAGTTCTTTGACCGCAAAGGAAGAGACCGAATGCTTGCGCTTTGATTGAGGACGCTTCTAAAATCGATTTGTATAATCCACCTTAGAAAAAATGAATCGATGCAATTTTCAGAGGATGGTTTTAAGGCCAAACCTGAGATCGAAACGTGGGCGCCAATAAACACTTTGCTTTTGCTTTGTGAATACCAATTTTTGTCGAACGGCTCATTCGAGTGCTCGTCGCCGCTATCTGCTTCGATGCGAGCTTTTTTCGTTTTACTTTCTTTCTTCTCTTTCTTCCTTTTTTCGCTCATTTCGCGAACGCAACGAATGAGAAACAAACGTCGAGCGAAGAAAGGTGCGAAAAGTGCGTTCTTTGAAGAGCCTTTGAATGCGAACAATGCGACGAATTATGCGAGTCGAATGTGGCGGCATTCGCGAAGCGGACTTTCGTTGCATTGCGAATAGTTGCAAACAATGGACCATTCGTTGAATGAATGAATGAGACACGAATACAAACACGATTTCGATGAGAAAGCGGCGGTTTGAGGAACTATTGCCGAGTTCGGATAATTATGGAGCAAAGTGCGGACATCAATCGATTGCCGGACGAAGTGATCGTAAGAATATTGCAGCAATTGCCTGCGATCGAAGTGCTTAACACTGCACTCGTTTGTAAACGCTTGTTTTACATTGCAAACAGCGAGAAATTCATGAATAAAATCACTTTCACCGTTAAATGTACGAATGAAAAAGTAGACGATGAATACAATTGCGATTTGGCATATATCAATTGCATCGAGTGTCTTAAGCAAAGCAGTCGCAACTTCAAACATATCAAATTTTGTTCGCTTTCGCTAACTATGTATTCGGACTTCATTCAAAGAGGTTGGGCTGTGTTCGGAGCGAACATCGCCAGTTTGCAGCTCAAAGAGTGTTCGGTAAATGATATTGACTTCGTGAAGATGCTCAGCTTTTGTCCGAATTTGACTGAACTCCGATTGAATGATACCATTCATTACTATAAAAGCAAAAGCAATCGTGTTTACGATAAGCAGGATTTTGAAAAATGTCTTCAAACACTTACCAAGCTGAAGATTTTTGATCTCTCGGGAAACCGCTCGTTTGGACTTTCCGATTACTTTTTCGTTAATGTGGTCGGAAAATGTGCAAATCTCCAAGAATTGAATGTTTCAGGTTGCAAGATATTATTTCATACTGGCATTATTCGTCGCTTTTACTTCAATTCAAGCGATCAGTGGAGTAAACCAACAGACTATGCTTTTACATATTCTGTCTTGCGTCATTTTCTCACAAATTTTGGAGCAAATTTAAAGAGATTAAATTTCAACAGGACAGCTCTCACAAATCAATCATTACTTGATTTATTATCGATTTCAACATTAACAAATTTAACATATTTAAGTATCGAGCAATGTAAAAATTTAACTGTAGATGTTGTGGAAGATGGAAGAACACTCCGACCTGAAGTGAAAATAAAGTTTTCTTAATATTTATCTTTCTTTTCAAGTTTAAATCATCATTATTTCAAAAAAGAATTGATTATGTCAAAATGCACTTCTTGATTCTGAAAAGTACATTTTCTGTTCACTTTTATCGCTTAAACTGAAAGTTATATGTTAAAAGTTCGTAAACTTTTTCTCGAAAATCTTTTTTAAATTAAAATTGATTTGTTGAGTAAAAGTTTTGATAAAATTCAGTTTTTGAATCGATTTCTAAATAAAAATTAGGTCTATTAAATTTCCAATTCCTAAAAATTCCATTAAAAATTCACGTTTACATACAACAAACAGAAACTACAGAGTTTATAGAAACGAATGGCGAACGAAAAGCATTGGTTTAAATGAATATCAAATTGGCTTTGGAAGTTCTCTTGTAGTATTCATCACAAAACTGGATTTCGGCAAGATGAAGCGATAACTTACCTTAACTGATCATTCAGATTTAAATTTTTCAAGCGGATGGCAAATTTTGTATTCAAGTTTGATTTTCTATATTTTCTCAACGATTTCGAAAGTCTGTGATGGTTGCGTAACAACAGATGAAATACGTTAAATATTAAGAGATGGATGAATTCAGACAAAGTCTAATAAGCAACCTTTTTCGTTACAACATTTATCGCTTGCTTGCTATCAATTTAATTTTCTCGAATTTTTCATTTCTAAAATGACTACCAATTTGATAATGTTGTTTAAATGATAGTTATGATTGAAATTCTTGATCTTTCTCGTTTCAAGCTTATTTTAATCCCCTTAATAGAAGGCAATCGAACTTCAAACCAAACTTATGCTTATTTGTATTTAGTAACGATTTTTTCAAATGAAATGAGGAATGTTCACATATTATTACGAATAAAATAATCCATTGCGCACTCCAAATATACGAACTTCGTTACTTTCATTCAACTTACCAAAAATTTTCCATTCGGTCACAACTTTGACCATCATCAGGAAACAAAGCAGAACAGTAAAAAATGGTCACAATTACTCGCGGCATCCCTAAATCGTGCAACTTTTTACCGTCGTCTTGATTAAAATTTTAATCTTTCTTTTTGTGAGTATACCTAGATTGACTCAAATATTTTCCTCTCTTTGAATATTTTGAATTGTTTTAAAATTTTTGCCTCTTGCCATTTGATAACATGCCCTGTATTGAATGCATGAGTTGCTAAGGCTGAAGAGGCTTTATTTAAGTTTTTCACATCACGCTTGTGTTCAGCTAATCTAACTTTAAAATGACGTTTAGTTTCCCCGATATAAGCTTGATCACATTGGCATGGAACTGAATAAACACCACATTTAAGATAATTTTCAATTTTATCTTTGTTTTGTTGCAAAATGCTGCCTAGAGACCATTCAGGGCGATTCTTAAAATAAACTTTTTTATCTTTTACGTGTTTTTTAATTATACGAGAAATTTTTTTCGCTTAGATTTTTAAGACATAAGCAAATAATTTTAAAAGGGTCGTTGGAAGTCATTTTTAACGTCGCAAAAAATCGAAAAAAATTCCTTCAAACTAAGTAAGCTTAAGACGGATCTATGGGTTTTGCAAGCTTAAGTGGACAATAAACAAAATATAAAGTTCATAGTATCTTTGGATAAAAATAAAATTCTACTTAGAAGCATAAGTAAAGGATTCATATTCTTTCTTACGTACGTAAAGTTATAAGTACACTAACTTAGCTTAATTTTTAGTCTTATTCTGCGTATGAACGCTAGTTTCTAGAGCAAGAACTTACGTAAAACATATTAAGTGTTACGACGCCTCATTTCTTTCTTTAGATGGTGATGTTGCATTAAGCGCTTTATGTTTCGGTGTTTGTTATTTATTTCCCATAACACGATTTTTTTTTTTGCAGTAATGCTCCTCCATTTTTTAGCTTTGTGGCTAACGAGGCAGTAAAGCAATTAAGCTCGCACTTGATTGTTTGATTTCGTAGCTGCTATTCGCACTCGTTTTTTTCACTACGATATAATTTTATACATTGTAATTTGTAGCATAAGTCCAACAGCGAGATAATTAAGGTTTAGAAGTCAAACTTATGAGCGACACAAGTTGATTGAAGCAGTTTAAATAAAGCCGTGAAACTAATGATTGAAAATATGTAATTTCATTGCCTTTTTCCTAAACTTTTGATTATTATAAAAGTTTTCTCATCTGATTAAAAATCAGAAAAAATTTTATCGGATTTCTATATGCAACATATTCTAGAGAAAAACACATTTTAATATGTTTTTGTCGATTCACTAGCATGTAATTATAGTTCAAGTTTAGAAAATGATCAAAGCAATTAAATCGTAAATCAAAAAAAAAGTGAATTAGTTTATCTCCTAGCTCTTCTATTATTCGAAACAAACAGCATGTGACAGGCTAATTGATTGTATTTCATGTTTTTCAATATCAGTTTTAATTAATGAATCGAACGATTAAAACGTTTTCGTTACTCGTGGTAAAACATTCGAAGAAGAAAAAAAGATGAAAAATTTTATGAATTAAAAATATATTTCACTTAACCCTTCATATTGCAGTGAATTTAGTAGATTAGATAGGAGCAAAAATATAATTCGAAATATTTTTGGTAGATGATGTTGTCATGAAGCGTAAATGACAGTAAATAAAAATTTGTTAAACCTAAAATGAGAAAAGTTTTCATTTATCTTCGTTTCGCTGCTTTTCGGAAAGATTAATTTTTTAAAAAGTCCGATTTATTGATCTTTCTGTTTCCTCTTTGCCTATAGAAAGTTTGTTGTTTGCTATTTTTGTGTAAAGCATTCGACGAGTTCATCTTGCTCTTTGTATACATCGATCGAATCCATCAGAAACTCTTTCATTTTTATATGTTCAAGCACAAAGCTTATCGTTTTTTTTTCTTGTTTTCATTAAATAAAAAGCATAATTCAATTGAAAACACTACTTTACAAGCAGCGAAAACCATCATTTACACCTTTTCAATGCTTTTCCTAACATTGACACTTTAAAGGCAAAAACGAATCGAACGCAGTGTAAAAATAAGTGAAAGATAATCTAAATTTACAGCGAGAAGTAGCGATGTAAAAATTTTAAAACGAAATAAGATTTGACAATACATTTGTTACAATAAAAGTAGTACTTTACTGTCTTTTTAACTGTCACCGTTCCAACTATTGATTCTTTCATTGCTCTCAATAGATTTACTCACTCACATTTTATGGGAGAACTTTATTGCTGTTGTTATATTGAAAAACAAAAAAATCAAAAGTAAAAAAAAGTCAAAAAAGTAAAAATATTTCTAATGATTCGCGTTAAATAAATTATTTAAAATTTTTATTGAACTTGTTCAAAATAAAATATTGCGAGTTAAATGATTGTAATATTTGCAATCATATTTTTACGTTTTTCATATTTTTAATTTTCAAAATTACATATTTAAAGTAAATTTTTTACCGCAATTAAAAGCTAAAAGTA